>JAHDVE020005339.1:0-119580 GCA_022606495.2 Halesus radiatus | reverse complement strand
TCCGATGCTGCTTGTTTTGATCGATAGTATAGTTTAATTCAAGGTTTTGTTTTGTGATGTAACCAAGTGAGTTAAGTTAAGTTCTCTTAGTTTTACTTCTTTTTTTCTGCTACACTTTTTGAGAGGCGGGTCTGGGTACCGCCACCCCAGGAACCGTTCAATGGATAACCGACACTTCTGCCATAGGTCACTCCAGGTGGTTCGATACGGGTGCCCGGCAGGGGTGCCCGGGTTCGTAGAGTGAGGTTTGTACACGTTTTGGGTCGGATCGGGAGAGGCCGGTTGAGGGAGACCCCCTGATCTCTCCAGCCGGACTTTCTAGACCCATCGCCTTGCACCGTGGTGGGAGAGATAGAATAATACGTCCGTCACTCCTGGACACACTGACCTCCAGATTCCTACTTACTCCTCATACCCCTTTCCTTCCAGAACCTCCCATTTCTTTCCAAGGTGACGTAGGCTGTGAATGAAATTATTTTGTTGAGTTAATAAAACAAAATAAAACTTTCCTATCGGATGTTGGCTACTATCAAGGCAGTGTACACTACGCAGGCTGCATCTCGGAACAACCATGCAGAATCGCACTCGTACCAGTTACGTAGATAAGAAAGCCACGAAGTGCGGCCTCTTCTTCTTATATGTCTTCTAAAGATTATATTTAGACGCTCGGAATTCTAGTCAATAGAAGAATGAACACAGCGAGGGAAACAAAATGAAACATTCCCTATAATATCATATAATATAGAAGATAACCAACTTAGAAAGGATAATTAAATGGTATACGAGGGAACAAGTCTCGCAGAATGACGAGATTCACGGTAGTAGATAAGATAAGACTAGGGAACTGAAAACGGGATAACTTTAGGGTTTCCCGATGACATAATACCTTATAATGTAATGTTGTATGACCTACATAGCTTACAAATTATGTAGGTCACACGGAAAATGAGTACTGACCTCCACATTTTAATTTCTGGCAATGTTTTTAAAGACGTAAATTGTCTGCGCCAGGAGTCCCCGAACTGGCCCAAGGTTGTAAATCTTCGACTTATGGATGGATTGAAAACTCGTTTGATCAATTATTTATTGACACTTGATATATATATATATATATTAGGTGCTCTAACGAGGCTTTAATCTCTTGCTTTCGTAGCCAAGTAAAATGAACAGGACAAATAATTTATTTTTTTATTTTTTAATCATTGAAGATAAAATGAACAACTCTCAAAATGAAACATGAAACCGAAAAGATTCGGAGAAGAAAAAAATAAAAGTAGGAGCTGGGACTCGAATCCAGGACCTCGTGTATAAGTAAGTTGTCGAAATGTGGATCAACCTCAGTACGAAAATGGCCTTAAACGCCGAAACAGCTCTCACAATAAAAAAAAACTAATGTCCTTGCAGAACTTAATAATTAACTAACAAACTAACCATCACTCCGTTTCCCCGCAGGGTAGGCAGAGATGACGGACCGCCAAACAACTCGATCTTGGCATACACTTCTTGCTTCATTCACATTCATACATCGTCTCATACATTCTCTTCTATTATTCCGACTTCTGACATAGCCCGACTCAAGTATTTGATTAACTTGAACGTACCATGTCTTTCTCGGACGTCCCCGGCTTCTTCCATTCACATTCTTTACACCCTTTCTTCATTCATTCACTCTACATGCCCGAACCATCTAAGCGTCCCTTTCTTAATCTTGCTCATTACGCATACATCAGCCTTGCATTCTTTACGAATCTCAACATTTTAACTTCATAAAATAACTTAATAATAACATTATTAAATTAGATTTACATTCAATTTCTAAAAAAATTGAAGGAGTCGTACGAAAATTACTACTCAATAAAATTCTGCATAAAAATTAAAAGCTAAGGAGTACATAAACGATTGAGAAATGGTGCAGGGGAATTTTATAGACGGTTTATTGACAGTTTTCTTCATGCAAATTTAATTTAGTACACGGCGAGCGTTTTCCCTTCTGACGTTATTTCCATTTCAATCCGTGGAACGTGTAAACATGCACGGTTCACATTTGCCGGTTATGGTGACATGCTCTCGGTAATATCAGGAATACCTAATGTACCGATGCGGAAGGAATGAAGTTTTATTTTATCCGGCTTGCCCTTTGTTGCCATTTCCCTTGGGAAAGGGTCGTTCCTGGAAATTGTAAGCTCATTTTACGGGGGTGCTGATGCAGGACATTTTCTAAAATAGAATCAATACTTGGAAAATTTCCAAGGCAAATTTTTTGAAGAGCATCATATTTTATAGCTTTATTTTATATGAGAATTGCTGCAAACATTCGCGATGCGGCGTCTACCTCTACCGTCAATGACATGCACAGAGTTTGTAATCAGTAGTTCGTTTTATTCAAAAAAATAATAATTCAGACAAAACGCTTCGTGCAAATTCTCGCTAGGAATTGCTAAGTTGATGACTGTAGCCGGTTGGTTAGGATTACCTACCACATCAAATATTCAAATAACCGCTTTATTTATACATATTACAAAATTTTCGTTTTTTTTCACATAATTATCACTATTTAGTTAGTAAAGTTGTTCTCATTAATGGATATACCAACAGATGGAACTAACTGATTGCTGCATTTACTGGCATTGTCGAAAAGTACTGCTTTTTAGACACTAACCCAAACGAGTCGTCCCTTGACGAGCATTGCGCACACGTGTACGTTTGAATGCATAGAATAGATTTCATATTTAAATATGATGTGTACGTCATTTTGTATAATAGTTCCTTTCTTTGACACGTTATTTATGGTGGTGCGGTCAGTGTAGCGCACGCGGTGCTTCGTTTCGCGGTTGGTATGAGATTGAATTTTTGCAAAAACTTTATACTTTTTAATATTATCAATATTTTTAGGCGAGCAAGGTGAAGTAGGCTGTGCTAATGTACATGCGTGAACTCTGGTCTCTGTTCACCAATTGACCACTCGATAAAGAACCTAAGTCTTCTAGTATATCCAGGGTATTTTGAGAATGAACATATACTCGTAAATCTACATTAAAAAACCCAGCTTACGTTCCAATGCTCGGTTTAAAATTAGGGTATACTTGTAACTCAGAAGAATACAAAACACTTAACAATGGACCACCTCGATTCTTAACGTTAGTTTAAGGTCGTGGTTTTAGGAGAGTTTCTGCTTGATGAAGACCCTCCTTAACGCAACCCTTACCACTTAAGATGGATCATGTTTGTCCCGAAATGATTGAATGAAGAAAATGTAATTTTGTACATATTTGTATAATATACCTATAGATAAATTACAACAAAGAAAAAGAAAGGTACACTTTGGGTGATAGATTCATGAAATTGTTTTACAAATTGAAAATTCAAGTAGACAATCACAACAGTAGGTTGGATATAAAATAAATTATGAAACAGTTCAAACAAATTTGTACAGAAAATAATATTTTGTTTCACGGGAATTTTTCTTATCCTATCATTTATCATTTTCTGAGAGTTTCTTTCCACCAAACTAACATTTATTTCGATATTTTGAATAGTATGCCTCGTTGAATTTTTTTGAATGAAACTCAAACAAAATTTTCAGTGAAACTACTTTGCATTGTCCGGGCTAAGCACATTCGGTTATAAAAGTATTGGAAAAAAAGTAAGTGTTGTTTACAAACGATAAAATCACTGAAAAATAATGTTTTTGTGTTTTACATACCAGCTTAATGTTTTCACGAACAAATGTGTATTTTTTTCATGACAGTAAGTGAAAATCAATTCTTGTACAAACATCAACAGGATGTAAGGTCGACCGATTTTAAAATGTGAGATGCTTTTTTATTATTTTGACTGTGGTTATAAACATTTATCGATTAAGGCAAACATGAAAAAAAGATAATAATTATTTTTCTAAACGCAAATTACCTATAAGTATTTTATGATATTGAAGGTGTTCGAGGCTAACCAATTTTCTAATAAATAAGTTATTATCATAGTTTCAAATTTGTCTAATAGTAAATTTTTTAAACCTTTATTTACATTTAAAAAATAATGATTTGTTTCCAAAATATGGTTGGCAAATTCAGAATAATAATTATTTTTGTGTTCCATATTTATCATTTGTCTATACTTGACATTATTATTTTTTATTATTCTATATATTCCTGATGATAAAAGCTTCGCCTTCGAAACATGTTGATATCTACGTATTAATAAATTGATGATTACAAAGTAATTTTCAATTTATTTATTAATAATATTTCTATCTTTAGTATTATTTAGGCAATTAAAAAAAGTATTTCGTGTAAGTGAAAAGCAAATGAATTTAAAAGGTTATTTATAATATAAATGATTAATTTATTTAAACTGGTGTGAATAAAATAAATTAATAATAAACCTTGAATAATTATTAAACACAAAATCCTAATTGAGTACCTAACGCAAAATCCCACGTGATCACTTAAAACTGAATGTAAAACGTTTTTCAAAGTTATTTAAACAATTTGTTATAATAAAATCTTTACATTGTTCCGAAAACTGATTTGGAAACTAGCCATGTTAAATTGGTATACCTATATCATAAATGATTACTTAAACAAAAATGGTTGAAAAAGTTAAAAAGCATATCAAAAATGATTACTTAGCATTTATTGTCAAATGAATATCATTATTGTAATGACATTTGTTATCCGACGTGTTAAATAGATAATTTATTTTGTTACAGTCACACAACTGCTCGTTGGCGACACGTAATGAAAGAACAATACGTAATAAATTGTATGGAAATCAATAACCGTAAACGTTGCAAACGAGATTTTACATTTATGAATATTACTGCATAAATGAAAACGAGTTTTCACGTAGTATTTTTTTACCAGTTTATATCCAGCAACGATGGTATTCATATTTATATTATAACCTTAGTAAATTATCAAATTATATAATTTCTTATTATTATAATTAGATAATTATTTTATCCGATCTTACTAATTAACGTTGTTCATTAAATTTATCAATAAATTAATTAAAAATTACTTTTTAATCATCACTTTATTAATATATACAAATCAACATGTTTCAAAAGCGATACTTTCCTCATCGGAAATATACAGAATACTTATATTCTGTATATTCCTGATGAGGAAAGCATCGCTTTCGAAACATGTTGAATATGTATATATTAATAAAGTGGTCAATACAAAGTAATTTTTAATTCATTTATTAATAATGACGGCACAAAGTGAATACCAATCTTTTGAAGAAATTATTAAATTTATCATTGAAAAATCTCTATTAAATACGAACGTCTTTGCTATTGATCACTTATACTTTTTCCATGCCATTGTATATATATTTCCTTCTATATATATATAAAAATTAATGTTTATATATCTGTCCTCAATTTTCTCGAAAATTACTCGACCGGTTTCGCTGAAAATAGCACAGTTTGTTCTTATTAGTGACGGGAAGGTTTAGAGAATAGTTTTGAATGAAATCCAATATGTAAAACGTTTAAAAATTAGTTTGAAAAACATTGAATTCGCCATATTGTATTGAGGTTAGCCCATAGATATTTCACTCTGGTTAGACACAAAAGAGGAAGGTTTGTTTGGATTGAATATTTTCAAAATGGAAAATACGAGTAGGTACCTACTTAAGAACTTTATTATTTAGATATATTTAAAAAAAAATGTTTTAAATGAAATAAAATTTTCAAATAAATGTTTCTTTGTTTAGAGATAGTAATAGTCGTCACGAGGCATTCCTTTCGCTGTGACATCAATTATGGCACCTAAACAACAAGTAAGAATTCACAATTTACAACAACAAGGCCGCGTACACATCAGATAGTTATACATAAATGCATGTATATATATATTTTTTTTTAATTGTATATTTGAATTCATGTTAACAAATCTGCATTATTAAATAACATCTGCGTACTGCACCGATAAAAAAAAGTTGAATGTGTAAAGCCCAATTTGGGCATGAATAAATAAATAAATACATATTAAATCAAACTTGATTAAACCCACGAATAGCAGATTTGAATGACACTGATGCCCATATTTCTGTACAAGTATTTCGATTATTCAGTTAAATATTAAAACTATAAATCGCCACAGTCTTCATAATGCTTCTTTGCCATCGTAATACCTTTTTAAATCGATTTCGTGTTTTAATTTCTACCTTAAAATCGCTAAAGATCTTATTATGAATATTTTAGTATTTCTCGGCTATCTTGGAGAGTTGACTGAATTATGCGTTAATTATGACTAGGCGCTTAGGGTGGAAATGGTAAAATAAGGATTTTCCAGGTCTACAAGATCTGGAACGTGACTGAATGACCTGATTCCATTTAGTACTCCCGTACGAGTGAGAATATTGATATTTAACGCAAAGCTCAACGAGCAAGATCAAAGCTTTTGAATTTAGGTAGTACAGGAGATTTCTAAAAAAATCGTGGAACGAGCTGATGTTAATTCCACAGGGAGAAAGTGCTATGTACCAAAGTAAGCCATAAAGAGAGTGGAAGACAAAAACAGTGTGCTGAGTTGTAGATACTCTTGCAGATACATAATCGAAATGTTTCTTGAAATGCATTAGCCGTGTTAGGTGACCAGATCTGAGTAGCAATGTACCTCTCAACCTTTCCCTCCCCAATAACGTTAGTCTCACAACATACCCCAACGGATGCCATAGTCTCACTGGCTCCAAACGGTTGGAGGCAGCTTTTTAAAATATTTTTTTATGTGAATACCGCACAAGAGTCTCAACTGCTCCCAACCGTCTGGAGCCAGTGAGACAATGGCATTCCTAATTGTGGAATGTTGTGAGGCTTAAAGTATTGGGGAGGGGAAAGAGAAAAGGAAGAGGAAGGTGGGGAAAATACCAGGCTATTCAGATCTGGTCACCAAACACGGCTAAAAGCCATTTCAAGCAACGTTTCAATTCTGAATGGTGGGCTTTCACCAGGGTGATTCTTAGAGTATCTTCCACTCTGGAACGCCCGCAAATATATACTATATTTAGCGATAATCACACAAAAAAAGTTACAAAATGGCGGACCTTCACCACGTCGAACTGCCATCTCTCTGGCTATTGACGCCCCAAACAAAGGAAAAAAACGGATGTCCGATACAGATAACTGGAAGGATAGTATGCGTAACTGCGATGATGTGTGAAACCGGAAACAGGGATACCATAGTCCCACTGACTTCGGCAAATGGGACTCTTTTGCGGTGTTTATATTTTAAAGAACAATATAGCCATTAGAAAGGTGTCCAATGAGCTATTTCGATAGGCTCAGATGCGGGAGAAGAAGGCACGGTCTCTAATATTTTATGAAGAATTGAACTTTTGAAGGAGAAATACATTTTTGCGATCGTTCCAAATAATGACCCCCATATAAAGCTTTTTTTCGTTTACAGAAACGATTACTTACAGTATACGAGTATAATATCAATTTCACAACTCGTATTAAAGTGGCCACTTTAGTTGATCCCGGTATACGCAGAAAACTCTATATAGGAGCACGATATTCGTCTAGTACAATTCCCGTTTAATTTCACTTGTGGTCTTCGAAGGGCGAAATTGTAAGACCCATCCCTTGGTTGCGACACTTGTCTAACCCAACATTACTTTGACAATTTCCTGTCCCAGCGCGAAGTAATTACATAATTATTTGGGTCACATTTAATGGCGAAAATACAATACACCTATGTTGAAAGTGGTGAACTTATACGTTCCTAATAAGTATACTCGTGGGAGATCATATACACTATTTTATGCTCCAAAAGCGAGAAATTCTGTTTACCAGAACATGCCAATCAGCAGAGCGCTCAACGATACTGCATTGACCGTTGACATTTTCAATATCACTTGGAGACAATTTTGCTACTATCTTTTGAACCATTTCATAAAATAGTTATAAAAACTGCCCCTATGACTTTTTTCCTCTACTTTATCTATCAATCTTTCACTTCTTGCATGTTTGATATGGATTATCATCTTCAGTATTGTTGAAATCATTCATATACAAATGTTTACTTACGTATGTCTATGTATATTTTTTACAATTTCTCATTTATTGTAATGTATCTTAATCTCTAATATATTAGTGTATAACTGTTTTATAGACCACGGAAAATAAATAAATAAATGAAGATGCAATAAATGCAAAATTCTTGGCGTTGTTTATTTATTTATTTATTTACGAACCAATTTTCCAATTACATAAAATACATAACACGAAATTAAATAAACAAGAGCTACAGAAAAATAACAGCACATACATAAGACGAGAATGAAGCAATGACAAAAGAGGACAAAAATAAACAATTGAGAGAACACTCAAATCAAAGCCTGAACATGGTTTTAGAAGAGTCCATGATTTAGAGTTCTAATTTCGTAAAGCCCTACAAAAATCATTAACACTGGTACCAAAAATTTCAAGGCCCTGGCTTGAGTTAACAAGTCTCAACATTCTGGACAGTGGAGAATGGTACCCATAATTAGTAGAGTGTTTATTAAGAAAAAGTAATTCATTGTTTCTGAGTCTACGGCAAGGAATGTTGAACTGAATGAGTTCCAATAAAGAAGATGAGTCAATAATACAATTAATTATTTTAAAAATACAAATAAGATCAAAGTCTTTCCTACGCTTTTCTAATGTAGAAATGCTTATGGTTTGTTTGCCCTAATCTCCATGCAATTCCACGTAAGAAGCGATGTTGTACAGATTCAATATGATGAATATGAATGTTGTTGAGCATTTGCCATGGTCAGCGGTTGCTATTTCACAAAAAAACGCCGTTTTCTGAATGTTATAAGAAAAAAGGAACTAAGCCATGAAAACATACACAAAAATTAATTGATAAATTCGCTGTGCTCCGATTGCTTTCTGTTAAATAAGGAAATTATCACATTTTTTATGAAACTACACATGAAATAGAAAATGGTAATAACACCCTGATAAATTCCTATGATATGATATTTATTTCATATTCGTAAAAATAATTTACTACGTGGCTTGTCATAATTATAATATAAACGTAAACAATTGTTTTGAACCACATTAATTTAACATATATAATAATCTCAACCGGTTTCGGAAGTACCCTTCCATAGTCAGGAATATATAATATTTTTTTATTATTATATGAATACCGCACAAGAGTCCCAACTGCTCCCAACCATCTGGAACCAGTGAGACTATGGCATTCCCAATAGGGGAATGTTGCGAGGCTGAAGGTATTGGGGAGGGGAAGGAGAATTAGAAGAGGGAGGTGGGGAAATACCTGGCTATCCAGATCTGGTCACCAAACACGGCTAAAATCCATTTCAAGAAACGTTTCAATTCTGAATGGTGGTCTTTCACCAGGGCGATAATGAGAGTATCTTCCATTCTGGAACGTGCGCAAATATATTATATATTATTTTTAAATTAATTAATTGTGATACAACACAAATTAATTAAATAAAATTTACTTTTGCACGCCGGGATTTGAACCCGCGACCTTCGGATTCGTAGTCGAGAGCCTTACCCCTCAACCATGGTGGCCGTTCAA
Organism: Halesus radiatus; assembly: GCA_022606495.2. Lineage (NCBI taxonomy): Eukaryota > Metazoa > Arthropoda > Insecta > Trichoptera > Limnephilidae > Halesus > Halesus radiatus. The sequence goes on along the minus strand of JAHDVE020005339.1, from coordinate 110,026 downwards.
TAAAAACTAAACTACGATACAAATTAATAATTTATATAGAGATTATTAAATATATTAAATTAAAGTGGTTCAAACAAATCTATATGTTTATATTATATAATTTTTTTTTTACAAATATTCTAATAAATATGAAACGTTAAAGGTAAGGTTTGGATATTGTGAATGAAGCAAGCAATTACAGAATTACGTTTCCCCAAAAATTTCACCAGTTGAACATGTATGGACGATAAAAACGGTATTTGAATTTCATAAATACGTATTGTCAAAATATCAAGACACTTATTAACATCAAATTTTCAATTAATTTTTTTTTTTACATATTTTAAAAAAATGACATAAAAAAACATTTGTTATTGGTTCTTACGTTTTGCACTAGATGTGAAATCCCTGTGTTGGGGTTTTCTATTTAGTAGTTGTTAGGAATGCAAAAAAACAGTACTTTGTTGGAATGCAAGCAACGATATGATTACTTTAACAAAAAAAACCTTTATAAATACTTTTGATTTCTAAGATCTTGAGATATGAGAAAAATTCTTTTGATAATATCTTAAATAAAATATATTGCTGAAACATCTGAACACGTTTAAATACGTTCTAGCAAATTCCAAGACTCGACGCACTGCACAGGAGAGGGACCTCCAACTCACACTCGCTACAATACAAATATTTCCAGGAGAGCAGACAATGAAAGGGTGACAATAGAACTAGACTCGAATAATGCACAGCGAATCTGGAGAGCACTCGACCGTGTCAAAGGTTGAAATGCCTGTCATTTCGATCGTTTTCAATGTAATTTTATTCTCGAATTTGAGCAATTCGTTTCCACTGTCATAAAAAAAAAACAATTACCATTTCGTTAAATTAATGAAAAACATTTTATAATATGAAGTTTACAAGGAAAGCCATTTTTCTCCGAAAATCCAAGATATTTTTCTTTATGTATTTTTGCTATCTAAATGCCAAATTTAAAAGAACATGTTTTGTACGCGCATTCTCCCCATTTTATGCGAAGGTATTACGTATTTTCTAAGAACTTGCGGAACGTCGAAATAATGACAGCCGATTTCCCGAAAGACGATTTCCCGAATAACCAGCTACTTAAAGTTTTATTTTTACTTTTATTTTCAAACTGCTTTGGCATTGAACGCCGAAACAGCTGTCACAACAATAAAAACTAAATACTTGATAATAACATTATTAAAATTGATTTAAATGAATTTAAAAAAAAAAATTGCATGTAGTTTCTACGAATTAAACACAAAAACAATCAATAATATCTACTTAAACAGCCAATATCCGGATAACCAAATTTACGAAAGTCTTAAACTCGATAACCGAAGTCCCGAAAACCGGATTTCGAAAGCGAATTCCGAATGACTAAGAGCCAGGATCTTCCGGAGAGTTGGAATCCCGAAAGCCGACATACATAATGTTCATAGAAGTTTAGTGAACCTCACCTAAAAAATTCATTAGTGAAAAATTTCCTCCTCGATACGGTTAAATAAAATATTTTACCCATTTAAGAGTCTAAACCCAAACAAATATTTTTCGGCTTTCGGGATGTTTAAGAACACTGTGTTCTGAACGTTGTTTATTCTTTTCCATCGGCTTTCCATTCCGTTTGGCCCTTCAACGACAAAGGCTAACAAAAAACCATTGCCTACACAAAAAGGGTAGTGAAATAAATTCTTGTCATAAACCTTCAATTTTTATTTTATTTTACTTGTATAGTCCACTATATAAACCAGAAGTTACATCGCAATACCGTTATGTGGAATGTTTGTTTAATGGTATACTTTGCTTCCACCCTTTACGGTTGTTTTTAGCTATCGATTCAGAGTTAGGAGTTGAAGGAAAAGCAAATCTGTTTTTCAAGGTTGATCAAGAGAATATATTTTCAAATAATTCTGTACATATTGATCAGTTTTTACCAAGGAGGGGCGACATATTGATAGGATGAAGGCTTGTTTTGATAGAATAATCTGAATTTGTATATTAGCGTGAAACAATCAAACTCCTTCAAACTTCATTTTATTGAGGACACTTTTCTGAACAATTTATCAGGTATTGATTTCCTGATAAATAGAAAGAAATACCCATATAAAATTCCTGTCTTCAATGAATGTAAAATCACTTTGAGTCATCATATTCAAATAAAAGACATTAAGAGACATTTTGTATAAACCACTATTTAATTTTACAGGCGAAAATATAATAAAAACAGTAATTATTGAATGGAACACTAGTATATATTGATTAACTTGGCGGGTTTGCGATAAGCCGACGTAGCTCAACGGTAGAGCATCTGACCGGATATTAGAAGGGTGCGGGTTCGAGTCCTGCCGGCGACATTTATCTTTGCTCGGAAGGTTTTTTTTTTTTCAATTTGGATGAGTGTTTTAGATTAATAATTATTGTTTATAAAAATAATAATTGTTACCCTTTGCGCTATGCACAAAAATCTTGTCTTAAGTTTTTAAGAACTTTAGTTTATCAATTAATCACTATTTAATAAATTATTTTTTTGGCACAATTTTACCTTCGGCACATTTCGGAAATGTTAGGCCACTTCCTTACATAAATTTGGTGTTTTTTGCTAATTTTGCTCATTTTAAACAATTGTTTATAATCAATACTCCATTATTTACCTTATCTCATAATTTATTATTAATTTTTGTCTAATTTTATAATTTGTCCATGCGTCATTCTTTTTTAGCATACTTTGTATCCTACTAAGGGATTCATTGGTTTCGAGATATGTGTTTATTAAATAGTGGAATATACAAAATGTTTCTTAATCATTTAATGCGAAAAAAAAAATCATTCATGCTGAAGGAGGGTAACTTCCACAGTTGGATGAATTTTTCTTTGCATTTTGGATGGTGAATTTTTCTATGCATGACTTTTTCTATGCATGAATTTTTCTATGCATGAATTTTTTTATGCATGAATTTTTCTATGCACGAAAACTGGAACCAGCGCATATCTAGATGCTACATGGACCATTGTTATTTTCAATGCCATATTCAGAAAATTTCTTTAACCTCTTCATGACTAAATTCCTTTAAAACGTATTATTAAAATACTTCTCCTTTTACGTACAATGAAAAGATAAAAAATCTAGGATGTCCATAAGCATCCCGTATTTTTTTCTCGAATAAGGTTGTGCTCTACAACGGAATTTCATGTTATTTACAAATGTTCTCAATATATAAAAAAATGAATGTTTGTCTGTCTGTCCTCGATTTTCTCGAAAATTATTCGATCGGTTTCGCTGAAAATAGCACAGTTTATTCTTATTAGTGCCGGGAAAGTTTAGATATTAGTTTGAATGAAATCCAATATGTGAAACGTTTTAAAATTAGTAATTCAATATCTAATCTGGTTAGCCACATATTAGATATTGAAAATAAAGTTTGTTTGGGTAGAATATTTTCAAAATGGAAAACACAAGTAGGTACCTATTTAATAACTTTATTATTTAGATATATTTTGTTTAGAAATAGTAATAGTCGTCACAAGGCATTACTTTTGATGTCAAATCAATTAAGGTACCCAAACGAGAAGCAAGAATTCACAAATTCATAAGGGCAAGGCCGGGTACATGTTATCTAGCATATAATATAATTAGAGCATGACAGCAGTATTGAATTTTCGGAAAATACCGTATTTAGTTTTGTCAGCTCGGCTGGCCGATAAGTGCATGAAGTCACGGTTCATAAAATGACCGGCACGGCCATAGATATCACATGCGCGGCAGTATTCATTACTTGTATTAAATAACTTGTGACGTCACGGGGATAAGCTTTTCCCATGTTCACTTTGAAAGCTCATAACTTTGTCATTTTTGAAGATATCGGAATACTAATTTTGCTGTCGTTATTAGCTAAATTTTAATAAATTAGAAGGCATTATATAATTCATCAACAACAACTACCCCCATCAGAATCAGTACCAAGGAATCACACCGACTGGTTCTCTGTTCACATCATCGCTCTATCACTGGCATCGCAGAATATTGTCTTTCAACCGGATATTTGGTCCTTCCAACCGGATAAATCTACACTGTGTGATCTAAAGTTGTATAACTCAACTGTTCGGGAAGGGGATGATTAAAGGGATATAAAAAAGGACGAGAATATACTAATAGGGAAGGGGAAGGAGATCAGTCAGATCTGGTCACTGAACATAGTTTTAGCTATTTTCAATATTTTAATTCAGAATGTTGGTATTTCTTCTGGGAGATACTTAGAATACATTAATTCAAAGTACACCTGTTGTCAAAGTGATTGCATGCTTCACGCGGGTAGGCAGTGTCAAAGTGGGTATTTTGTGGCAACCTACTAGGTTAGATAATAGATTCTGGCTCTTTATCGCTGTTTAATGAACTATACAATACTGAAAACTATACTCGTGGAAGATCTAATACACTATTTTATGCATCAAAAGCGAGAACTTCTGCTTTTCAGAACACACCAATCAACATGGCGGTTCAATTATTTAACGATGTTGCGTTGGACGCTGATATTTTAGAGTTTATCGATTTCCTTTTGACACATATCACAAAATAGCCGTAAAACTATCTCCATGACCTTGTTCTGCCTTGTTATGTTTTCCAATTGTGTACATATCAAAAAACTCACTCCACTTGTTTATGTGTATTGTATCGTTTCTTTATTTCTGTACTTTTTTCTAATATTGTAATCTCTGTAAAGAATTGATGAATAATCGCGTTATTGAGACCATGAAAAATACATGTAAATATAATTTGATTAATATATACATTTACTTATGCATAACTTGTATTGAAAAGGGAGTAAGTCAGTATTCGATGTTAGTATAAGTTATTTAAGTACATGAATTCAAAATTATTTTTTATTCACCATTATTACGGCCTCCGTGGTTGAGTAGTAAGGCTCTCAACTAGAAAATCATGTTCAAATCTCGGCGAGCATTTTATTTAATTAATTTGTGCTGTATCACAATTAATTAATTTAAAAATAATGTACAGTATATTTGAGCACGTTCCAGAGTGGAAGATACTCCCAGTATCGCCCTGGTGAAAGACCACCATCCAGAATTGAAACGTTGCTTCAAATGTCTTTTAGCCATGTTTGGTAACCAGATCTGAATAGCCAGGCATTTCCCCACTTTCCTCTTCCCTTTCTCCTTCCCATCCCCAATACCTTCAGATTCACAACATTCCCCAATTAGGGATGCCATAGTCTCATTGGCTCCAGATGGTTGGGAGCAGTCGGGATTTTTGTGCGGTATCACATAAAACAAAAACAAAAATTAAATTAATGTACCTATTACAAACACACAAAAAAGTTTTTTTTAATGAGTATTCTCAATAAAATTTGTTAAAAAATATTTCTCCTACATGCCATGTTCATTAATTAAATTCCTCGTATAAATTTCAGAAATTCGTCGAAAATTTAGCGGTTTTATTTTCAAAAAAACCAACATATCAGATGTTCTTCAGATCGTTAATAATTTCCAGTAATTAAGTATACAGCGTGAGCCACAGGCTTTTCCATCATATAAGAGAAGATAAAATTAAATTGCGCAAATACTGGCGGGCAGAGATAAGACAGAAAACGATCGTAATAAAATTCCGTAAGAGAAAATTTGGCCTGCCTTTCTTCACATTCCACGTATCAAGCCAAAGCTGCTATTTTTATACTTGTCATCGATTTTCACGGCCATTAATAATTGATTCAATTGTCCACAAACCGCTACAAAGTTTCCCGTGAGGTATTTCGTATGTTAGTGGGTTTCTAAGGTAAGTTGTCTAACCATCAGTCGGTTGAAAATGTTATGGCATGTTCGATTTTCTTTAATTGATAATTAAAGTACGCCTTTGAATTTAATTTCCCAACACTCTAATACCCCAAGGCTCAACATTATGATTTCCATAATTCTTAAAGAGTTTTTAAGCGATATGCAATTTTTTTTCTACATAAACAATCGTAGGCTTCTATTATTAGTTAAGTACCAAGAGTATTTTAATAAAATACCCCTTGGCGGAAAAATGCTCTTGTCTTGCTTCCTGCTAACTTTGATTAAAAATGTTATTTATTTAATTTCAACGGTGTAAATATAGCATAAACAATAATCGCATGTTAACATCATAGTTAAATCATAAGAAAATAGTAGAAATAATTATAAAAACTAACTATTAAATGTGGCATTAGTTCGTACAATGACATCAGAAAGTATGTAAAGAATACAAGCTCTTGCAGGATATAAAAGTACGAAATATGCGTACACGCAGGTTAAATTAATATTGATTGAAGAGATTTTATTTTTTTATAAACAATAATTATCAGCCTGAAACACTCATCCAAATTGAAAAAACCTTAGTTAAAAAAACATAGTTCTGCCGGCGACATTTATCTTTGCTCGGAAGGTTTTTACAATTTGGATGAGTGTTTCAGGCTAATAATTATTGTTTATAAAAATAATTGTTACCCTTTGCGCTATGCACATAAATCTTGTCTTAAAAATTTTAGTTTATCAATTAATAGATTTTATTTTATTTATTTATTAGTAAAAAACAAACAGCTTTTAATACAAAGGAAGTTTAACAAAAGGCAAGCCAACAAAGTTTCTTCTGCTAACAGTGGTTAAATACAGATGTTTTATTTAGGAAGGTAACAAGATAAAAAAAAAACAAAACAAGGAGGAAGGGGGGAGAGAAAGAGGAAGATAGGATCGGGACAGGAGATGATCTCGGTATATTTAATACTCGTGCATCAATTTGTGGTTGTACGTATTACATCGGTTCGATATTTTGAAAGGGTATTGTGAAGAATGTTGATGTTGTGAAATTGCGCACAAATATGGGAAATTGGAGAAGGTATCCGAAGATTGGTCCTGAATGCGGGCAAATAAAAAAAATCGGTTTGTCGGGTTGGTCTTGACAGTATGTGAATGTTTATAAAGATATGATAGTATAGTATTCTCGTATTTATTTTCCGTGCAGTTAAATAGATCCGCCACATCTGCGTATCTATTACTAACTTCATGTAATCCAGGTACAAGATAAAACTTTATGTTTGTTCCTTGAACTTTGATGTTTATTATCTTTAAGTTCAGTGTTGTATGCCTTACCACGTGAAATGTAATGGTTGGTTTTCACAATTGACATCATAGAATAAATAAGAACACAAGAAATGCCATGTGGGCGTGTTTCGTAATTCAAAAGTTTGGCTAATCGAGCCTTAAATTTCATAGACACAGAACTGGGCTTCACATCATTGCGAAATTGAAATTCGATGACGATATACGATATCAGGTGCGTGTAAGGAAGACAGAACGCGTGCTAAATGGGTTAGAACCAAAAGCTTTTATTCAATTTATTGGAATAACTTATTGAATATTCATTCCACACTGGTAGAAAAGTCAATAGATATCCCATATAAATGAAAATTGGATAGGTATATTCGAGACACTATCTAGATTACAAATATATTCGAGTAGAAATTTAAAATCATACAAAAAAATAGCAGCACATGGGAATTAATTTAGGAATAATATTGGCAAGACTTAAAAGTGAAGTATGATATCAATAAAAAAGAAGTTAAATAATAACGTTTCATTGGCTCAGTGGCTACAGCGTTGTCCCGGTAAAAGAGAGGTCTCGGTTCGATTCCTAGATGCGACTGATACTTTTACTGATATTTATTCAGTTGGCACTTCCGACAATTGTCATATCATACTACAACATTAAAGATGTCGTCAATTCCCCTTACATGTTTACATATTTTTCTTTACGTAAAATAAAAAAGAAGTGCTTTTTTTTTGGACCTCCGCGTATGCAAATATTTTTTATTTACATTTATGAACCCGAGAGTATTTTTTTTTGAATTATGTGTTTTTCTACTGAGTCCCAGTAAGAAATAATTACCCTTTTTTTATTTTCTGTGTCTTTTTTATCTCTTATTTCATTTGATATTTTTTAATATTGTCATCTTCAAAAGCTATCAAGTCAAAGACACACGAGCCTTCATTTAAATCTGCGTGGAAGGCGCTTCTAGTGCGTATTATTTATTCTATGGTTGATATAATATTAAGTTTTACGTGTTCTTTTGTTTGTTATTATCATTGACGGTCTCCATGGTCGAGGGGTAAGGCTCTCGACTACGAATCCGAAGGTCGCGGGTTCAAATCCCGGCGTGTGCAAGTAAATTTTATTTAATTAATTTGTGTTGTTTCACAATTAATTCATTAAAAGTAATAGTGTATTTGCGCACGTTCCGGAGTGGAAGATACTCTCAGTATCGCCCTGGTGAAAGACCACCATTCAAAATTGAAACTTTGCTTGAAATGGCTTTTAGCCGTGTTTGGTGACCAGATCTGAATAGCCAAGTATTTCTCTATTTCCCTACCTTCCTCTTCCCCTTCTCCTTCCCCTCCCCAATACCTTCTGCCTTACAACATTCCCCAGTCGGGAATGCAATAGTCTCACTGGCTCCAGACGGTTGGGAGCAGTGAGATTAAAAATTGTAAAAAAATGTTTTTATTAACTCGTTAAGCTTTTAACCATTAGAACAATTTTTACCCGTCATACTCTCTTTACAGTAAATGTTTCAGGTATAACGTTGTAATATTACAGAGTCTACCTTACACTTGGTACTGATATTAAAAAAAAAACACTTTAACTTTGCGCCCATTACATGGTTTTATGACAAACCGCCAAACACCCACTAGATTTTTTATTGTCTGTGTTATCTATGCTTCTAATTTATGATAGATTGCTCCTTGAAAAAGAGAACATTGCTATTTAAATATGTACATGTTGATAACAAAAAAACCGTTGTGAGAACAAAGTGTTTGATGTTGCTAATCCCTAATCTATTAATTGTTTTTGTTTTTAATTCATAGAACTAAACACAAAAAAACACAAAATTCGCAGAACACCTCTTAGTAAATAATCACGTCCCGCCTGGCAACAATGAGCCTAAACCCTTACATATAGAAAGAAAGGGTCTTAGTTTAAATTTACTCGAACAATTAGAAATTAATAAACGAACTAATGATCCTAATATAACAATAATTAATAAAGTAACGAAAATGATATATTTATCGCTTCCCAGTATGTTCACATTATCAAAACAATATAACACACTTAAATAGAAAACATTATCAGTTAAATACGAAGAACCATATTATAAATGTGAAAACAGAATTCAGAATTTTAATTGGTTTCTAACTAAATCGGTTTTATCGATAATAAATCATTATTTTAAAAATCCCGTCTAAATTAGAATGGGGTGGGAGTAAATAAGTCGCCAGTGTGGATTAAACGCAGTTTGAAAATGGCCCTGAACGCTGAAACAGCTGTCACAATAATAAAAATACTTGCAGAACTTAATAATAACATTTTAAAATTTGATTTACATTAAATTAAAAAAAAAACTCCCATCTGTTTATTAATGTACAATTTATAATTTCTTCAAAATAATGGCAACATTTTGTGGCCTCATTATTAATAAATGAATTAAAAAATTACTTTCTATTCACCACTTTATTAATTCACAGATATTAACAAGTTTAGAAAGCGATCCTTTCTTCATTAGGAATATATGGAATACTAAAAATAATAATGTCAAGTATGTTTATGTTCTATGTTTATTATTTGTCTAAAAATGTTAGTTGTAAGTCTCCAATTTTAATAGGCCTTCTACACTAATGGTTTGCCCGACACTAACCAAAGCCACCGCGTCGAAAAGGTTGACCATTCGGTCGTCCCTTTTTAAAGTCAAGCGTACCAACTTTAGGAAAGGACGACCGGACGGTCGAAACTTTCGAGTATCGCGCAAACCAGTCGTGTGGAAGGAAGCAATAGTGTAAGTCATGATTCCATGACATTTGATCCCCCGACAGTTGGCATCCCGACAGTTATCCCCCCAACAATTGATCCCTCCAACGTAAACCACTATGTAATATATAAATAACAACGTGTTTCCGAAACTAAGCTTCCATCGTCAGCATTCAAAGTAATACGCCATCACAGCAAACCTTCGCTTCCGAAACATGTTTATGTATTAAATTGTTGGTTTAAACAAAATACTTCTAATTCATTTGATAATAGATGAAACCACAAAGTAATTTTACATCCATCGAAGAAGTAATTATTTTAAAGTTGATTATAGAAAAGCGCACTTGAAGTGAAATAACACACAAACCGCGCTATATAATTGCTATGTTATTATTATTTATTATTAATCTTCATAAAAAAAAAACATTCTTCAACAACGTATGGTATTAATGTAGATTTATTGCAGTATATAAACATTGCCTGAGCTGATTTTTCACAAAAACGGCGCTTTACAAATCATCCTATTATTATTATTACGTACAAAACACCTAGATTATATTACGGTCGTTTAATTCGCCATCTCCAAGTTTACAATATTTAGCAGGATTAATGACACGGAGGAAGTTTCCAACAGTCGGATAGATGTACGAGTAATGTAATGTAGTGAATCGCCGCCAGCACGGCGCGCGGCGCTTTCATACGTAGTTCCGTTTCCTGCAGCCGACGGTTTTGGCGGTGCGGGCGCGGCGGGGGATTTACGGTCCTTGAATTTAGAACCCGCTGAAAGTAACAGTACGGTACCCACCTTTCAGTGGGTACCTACCCACCCATGGCTAATTGTTTTAAACATTAAAAATACGTTTAGTTGAATAATGACCACGCATTTCTTCCGCAGGGGTAGGCAGTTAGCATGAAATGCCACGGTACTCTCTTGTCTTGGGATAAACTTTTTGCTTCATTCACATGCATAGATCATTTAACATTTTTTCTTCTGTTTGAGAATGCTCAAACTATCAAAGAATCGTTTTATAAATCGTGTCATTACACCACGGTCGTAGGTATCAGGGATCTCATTTCTTTTGAATTTAGTCTTATTCTCTTCCGTTTTTATCATAGTCTTACAAAAAAAAAGTTTTCATTTATGACTGTTTAATATATTAATTCCAAAGAAATGGAACACCACATAGATCCGTGTGTGGGATATATGAGTAGGTATACGAGTATAATATAAATAATGTATATCTCTATATGATACAAAAAAAAAATTAGTTTGTTTGTTTGTTTGTCCTCGATTTTCTCGAAAATCGCTTGGCCGGTTTCGCTGAAAATAGCACAGTTTGTAATAATTAGTGCCGGGACGGTTTAGAAAGTAGTTTGAATGAAATCCAATATGTAAAACTGTTGCTATAATGTTTTAAAATTAGTATGAAAAACATTGAACCCGCCATGTTTTATTTAGGTTAACCCATCGATATAACACTCTGGTTAGCCACAGATTGCATATTCAAAAGAAGAAGGTTTTTTTCTGTAGAATATTTTCAAAATGGAAAACACGAGTAGGTACCTATTTAAGAACTTTATGATTTAGATATATTTTGAAAAAATAAACGTTTGGAATGAAATAAAATATTCAAATGAATGTTTCTTTACTTGGAGATAGTTACATTCGCTGTCAAATCAATTATTATACCCGTGCAAGCCCGGGTACACATCAGCACGTTATTTATAAATTAATAAGAAATACTTTGTTCATACAACTGTTTTTAATATACAAACATTAACATGTTTCTAAAGCGAAGCTTTCCTCATCAGGATACATAGTAGGTATACTAAAAAATATTGAAAAGTATAGACAAATAATAAACATAAAAAATAATCATTTGAGATTAGATATATAACAAAGGTAAACAAAAATTAATAATAAGTGGTGAAAGTATGTAAGTAATTAAATAAAAAATATTGAAAAAAAAAAAATCGTAAAAATGTAAATAAAAAAATAATAATTTTTTTTTAATAATAACAAAAAAATTATGCCTCCTTATTTTATTTATTTTATTTATATTATTAATACAAAGTGAATACCGATCGTAATTAAGAAATTATAATAGATTTTTTTTTATTTTTAATATTTTGATATAATTTTTTTCCATGTTTTTACTTCTTTTACATATTTATTACAGAGTGATATTTCATTTGACGTTTAAATTTGTTTTGGTAAAATATTGAATGTGCGAGGACCAATAAAACTGTTTTGCGTAAAAACACGGTATTAGTTCTTTCACATATTCGATTTTTGTAATTTTGAAAACGTTTTATTTCTATTAAATATAACTAATATAATATATATCTGAGTTATTTGTAAAGGCTTTAAAAAACATCAAGTGCACCTCCCATCCTATTTACTGTAAATGATGAATGATTGCGCCGTCTTTCTACAAGTCTACTTTCATACTTAGTCTGCATGTCCCATATCTCATTACCATCCATCAGGGTTGGTATCTTAACTACACCGTGAACTCCTTACGACGCTCTTTGAGAACTATGTTAGGCTATTTGAGCAGTTTGTTAATGACTCATTTCTTCGATATAATTTTGAAATGTGATTTAGGATGTTTTATTCCTTTCACAGGGCGGTTGCGTTTGTTTTATTCTGGTAAACTATAATTGATTCCTTTGATATATGAACACATGTTTGTCGTGCACCACGCATTGTGCCCAACATCTCGATTTTCAGCGTTCCTCTCCTCCAACAACACCTAAGTCTTTAATACTCGTTTTACTTGATCCGGATTCTTTCCCTGTAAATACGATCCGCACAGCATCTCTGAGATGAAATATCCCCCGAGGGACATCTACGTGGAGTATATATACCAAAAGGTACCCACTATAAAGCAGAACAGCTGATACGACACTCGAAAGCGTATTACAACGGCGTACTCTAACTGCATTTATATCTGTCGTACACGAGTCGGTAGGTATTCGTTTAAATAAAACGTCTATACCCAGCGGGCACAAATTGTAACCTCATTACGAGTATATTGGCAATGTTTCGAGTCCCGAGAAGACTAGAGTTCGAATCAGTAGTGCATATTGTGTAAAGCGGTACTCCGGACCGAGAGAAATCAATTAAATAACGGGACTGCACAATTAATTGTACGGTTGGGCACCAAGTTGAGTATCGTGTCGAGTGACTGTATTCACAAATGATGATAAGAGGAACGGCTGCGTGGCCTGTTTCATACAAAACTTAATTTTGGATTCGAGGTCAAAATACTCACCTAAACCAATGATCTTTTTTTTTCATCAGAAAGTATAGTAAATATCTAGTACGGATTAGAAGTGAATTTGTTTATCTTTATTTTACATTATGAAATATAGGCCATTAAAGGAATTGATTTATCGCGATTTTAGAGGCCCTTTAACAATTATTTGGGGGCTAACGGTAATTTAAAAAAAAGTTGTACTTTGAAAATCTAACGAAATATAAATAAAAAATATTACAGTAAGCATTATGGTGGACTTTAAATTAAATTAATAACGACCAATTTACGTTGGAACACAAATTTGCCGTACATAATTTAAAATACCGACCCGAAAAACCTTTTTTTGTTACATATTTTTATTTACTTAATTACATTTGAAAATATGATAATTTTTTTAAAAATTCAGTAAATCTGCTAATAATTTTCAGTAAGTTGCCTCTAAAATTATGAAAATTGATTTTTTTTCATGGCATATACTTCATAATTTAAAACAAAAATAAATAAAATACTTCTAATCCATACTAGATATTTACTAAACCTTTAATATAAAAAAAATATCACTCAGTTTGGTCGGGTATTCTGGCCTCACATCCAAAATTAAGTTATGTATGAAACAGGCATAGCAGCCGTTCCTATTAAACCGCCCCATCGTCATACTAATATGATCCCCAGTTCGAATTTTAAAGTATGGATTGAGCATTGTTATTGATTTCGTGAAATATAAAATTTCGACACGACAAATGAATTATCGATGTGCGGTATCCATAGCAGGGGGATTAACAACCCCTGAACCATTTTCAGAGATAATTCCTTCAAAACCTTCGATTTGACTTTGAGTTCCTAAAACAATTTGCTTACAATTTTATAAGGTAGTTGCGAAAATGGAATTTATTTATTAATTATTAACCATTTGAACCCTAAGGCGTTCATTATATCAGCACCATATCCCTGAGCTCCTGAGCAATTTTTGACCAAAAAATAATATTTGACTAAAAACGCAATTTCGATCAATAATCAATTGTCAATTAGAAAACTATTTTAGTTCATAATAATTGCAGACAGTAGCAAAAAAAATAAATTATGCCTTCAGGATATTTGCCTCGCCAAATCAGGCCGGTTTACCGGCCTATAGGGTTCAAAGGGTTAACACCCTGATGGGCTTTTACATATTTTACCATTTTACATGATTTTGTGTACAGAAAAAATAAAAGGTTTTAAGTTAACAAAATAAAAAATGATACATAGTAGGTATACAAGCGTAACATATTTATGATATCTACGAGTATATACGTATAAGTGCATGACACAGAGAAGTTATAAAGGGAAATGATTTTAAGTTGAAAACAATTTAAAAGTAATTGTGTGATGTACATGATACATAATATACAAGTACAAAATATAATATAATATGAGTGCATGACATAGTGACAAAAGCAACGTGTTTTTATATTTCGGATGACGTAAAAATGTATGTAATATATAATATTAAATTGCATAATATATTATATATAGTGCACGATAGAGAGAGAGAGAGAAAAAAAAAGAGATACAATTTTTTCGATTGTAATGAACTAATGATACCTTACTTTGAAAAAGTTGTGGTGGTAAAATGGTGAAATGAAATTTATAACTATATTGTGATATTACTACAGGAATTAACTCAGTACGGAGGAATAATTTTGGACATTTGAACTTAAAGATGTCATTCTCGCCGTATGTAGCGAGGGAATTTATTGTGGGATTTTCATGTCCGGCTAGGCCCGCGTAGAATTTCTCCAAATGTGTAACAATTAATTCCTCTACCGTAGGAGTGTTTGTATCTTTGTATAGAATAGATACATAGATCCATCTGGGCGGAAAACCCGGCAATGTGATAATTCAATAAATTGTAATATTAAAAAAAAATTAAATTAACTCTACTCGCAAGCCTCAGTTTTTTTTTGCAATATTTTCTCGGAATACTGTGCGGATGTTTTTTTTTTAGTAGTGAAACGATTGAACATAGCAATAAGGAAATATAAAAATAATAATAATAGTAATAATAATATTTATTTAATTGATACACAGTATTTAACAACAACATTTAAGAAAGCTTTGACTGCCCAACTAGGAACAAATCCAATTTTAGGTCAGTCAAATTGACAAGTTTAGTTAATGTTAAGTGCAATTATACAAAAATAGATGGAAAAAAATCTAGTATGGTTATATAATATATCTAGAAAAAAGTATAATAATTAAGTATAAAGAGATTGTCCATATTAGTGGTGGGCTAAGCGGCTCGGTTTAGTGAGCCGGATCACTAAATCAGCACTCTGTAAAGACAATCCTCATGAAAACTGGACGAAAAAAGTATCATATAAGAGCGTCTTAAGGACGTCAATCAAGCCG
Source organism: Halesus radiatus (assembly GCA_022606495.2). Lineage (NCBI taxonomy): Eukaryota > Metazoa > Arthropoda > Insecta > Trichoptera > Limnephilidae > Halesus > Halesus radiatus. The sequence continues at coordinate 94,549 of JAHDVE020005339.1, read as the reverse complement.
GATCACCGAACCGGTACACCACAAAGAGCTGATTTAGTGATCCGGCTCAATAAACCGAGCCGCTTCGCCCACCACTAGTGCACATGTGTTTGATAGTTACTGGTTGGTGCAATGAAGAAAAAAAATAGTTTAAAATTGAGTACTAAAAAAGAAATAATATCATTGAATACATCTGTCAATCTTAGATAAAATAGAGCGTTTTGCAGAAAAAAGTACATATTTTTTGTTGGAATTAGTACGTTTTGTAAAAAGGGTGTTTTTTAAGATGAAAAATAAAATGATTTTGTCATTTTATCGTAAAAATAATAATGTTAGTTGATTCCTTAGCCCCGAATTACCCTGACTGCATTTGTAACTCAATTTCGCCAATTTTGGAAATAGGCAGTTTTGCATTACAGTCCCACAATTGCTATCTGACGTGTAACATAGGGTTTTTCTGAGTTATTTGATAACAATTATTTTAATCGTTCCACGGAGATTGAGCCAGTAGCCAGTAGCAACTGACTCTGTAATTATTATTATTTGTTCTGTGCTGTAATTATAAAAGTTTTCACGTAACGTGTTTAAAAACACAATTTCGGGATATCAGACAGTAGACTAGAAAGTTTTGATGATTAGGGAATATGTGGATACTTTAAACGATGTGGATACTTTAAACAAATGTGCCGAGCAGATTATATAATTGAATCCAATAATTTTATTTTTACGTAATTTTGAAAATATATCTTCTACGCATGCAGTTGTGCACCGTAGAATTTTGTACTTTCAATCATTGAAGATTAATTAACATTGAAGAAAATAATATTAACATAACCTAAATGAAACATAAAATCGGAAAAAACAACAGAAAATAAAAATATTTTAGTCGCATCTGGGACTCAAACCCAGGACCTCTGTGTATCCGGGGCAACCGCTTTACCAACTTAGCTAATGAGACTAGTTCAATTTATGTTATCTTCATCGATATAATATCTCAAATTCAAGATTTTTTAATATTATTCTCCGTTTTTAATCTCATATTATTGGCAGCTATCTTTATGATGATTGCAAAGTTCTTCACGAACACAATTGCAAACTAGACAGTGTCTCGGATGAATATCCGTTTTTTTTATTTATATGGAACATCTGTTGACAAATAAATACACATATATATTTTCTTTTAGTATAACTTATCGAAGCTTATAAAAATAATTGTAATATATTTTTAATCATTGAAGATAATATTAACAACTCCCAAATCGAAACATGAAACCGAAACCGTAAGATTTTAGTTGGATTTACAGCTACATTGAAAACATCACTTAAAGTTATCATTCAATGTTCAGATATTAATTAAATTCAACTCACCCTCACTTTTCTTTACTAGTTATAATACTATTGAGAAAAAACCTTCTTTTTGTAGTATGAGGTTATTTATTTAATTTTGATAGCTTTCACACACATCTGTAATCATTACATTTTCATATTTTTTTATACAATCCAATATTTAATTTTGGTACCTTTCACATACATCTGTAATCATTACATTTTTCATATTTTTTTATACATTCCAATATTTAAAATTGATAACATTTATCACTGTTTCTACAATTCGGTGCCCAGTCTCGATCATTACAATATATTTTTTCGCTGCAGATGGAATTGTTTTTAATTCCATCTGCAGCAATTCCATTGCATTTTTGCAACCGCGAAATTTCCGCTAAAATAAATTTATAGGCAGAATCTTTGACTTATTATGCCACGTAGACATCTAAGTAGTACGCCAATTACCACGTTAAAAAAATAATATAACATAAAATTAATGTTTGTATTATTTTGTTTAAACCACTATTTAATATATAAATATCAACACGTTTCTGAAGCTAAGCTTTCCTCATCAGAATACGCGGTATACTGAGAAATAATGACTATTAATATTATTGATAATCTATTATTGTTATTATTTCTCAGTGTATGTATGAATAATAATAAATATTTCCCATCAATTTTATTTAAAATGATACCTTAAAGTGATTTTACATTTATCGCAGAAGAAATACTAAGCGTAATGAAAAAAGGATGTATGTATAAATATATATTTACGATATAAGTTTGTAATACAAAGATTTCACGATAAGAGACTACGATCAAATTGAAAACTCCCATCTGCAGGTCACATTCATTAAGAGCATTATCTGTAAAAAGGCATGCTCACATCTATTTCAGTCTGAATGGTTCACGGCGAACTCCGTAGCAGACTTCTCACGTGAAATAAAGATCCTAAAATAAATCATTCCCAGAGAAAATGCACTATTGTGAATCAATAATTCAACTACTAGCAATCTCTCTCCTTCGGAAAATTTGGAATCCATTAATAAAACAACGCTGTATTACGAACCTTGGAAGGGTGGTGAAAATACATGCGATGTGTATGTAGTTCGTAGGAGGATGTATATATTTATAGAGAGGATTACATTAGAGGATTAGAGAGATAAGAATATTAACATGTAATTACGTCATAATTAGATGGATGGGGCTAATACGTTGTTCCAATTTGCATCGATCCTGTGACAAGATCCCATGATGAGGGTATTCATCGAATCGATCAATATATCTTTTTCATGTTCTGTTACAGTAGCCTTGCGTATATGAAGCACAAACATTAACTTAGGCATTATAACATGTGGGAATAAGACAAAGTGCATAGGGCCAGGGTACCAATAACGTAATTTCGGAGTATCAGGCCCTAAATCCTGAAACAGATTGACACATGATCTACTAAGAGCGATGAAATTTAGAGCGAAATTAAAAACTCATATCTTCAGAAAATCATCCACGATGTACAAGATTCTTGCCAGCTTTCATAGCTAGGCTAACCTGTTAGTACCGAAAATCCGTTATATGATATTATTTTTTGCACTATTACTCAAATTCTGGATCTCTATGTAGGTATTATACGAAAAATTCAACACTTTGCGAAGCCTGGGATAGTTGTGAATAGAAATTATAATTATTATTTTTATAAACAATAATTATTAGCCTGAAACACTCATCCAAATTGAAAAAAACCTTTCCGAGCAAAGATAAATGTCGCCGACAGGACTCGAACCTGCACCCTTCTGATGTCCGGTCAGATGCTCTACCGTTGAGCTACGTCGGCTTATCTCAAACCCGCCAAGTTAATCAATATATACTAGTGTTTCATTCAATAATTACTGTTTTTAATATATTTCACCTGTAAACAACCAACTTTATTAGTATGAGAAAGGCTTGTAACGGCTAAATCCCTCAAATAGATGGCGTCGAGACAAATTATGTCTACATTTTATCGGTGAAAATTGCTTTGACTTGTCAAATATTAATTGCGATAAGCCGACGTAGCTCAACGGTAGAGCATCTGACCGGACATCAGAAGGGTGCAGGTTCGAGTCCTGTCGGCGACATTTATCTATGCTCGGAAAGGTTTTTTTCAATTTGGATGAGTGTTTCAGGCTAATAATTATTGTTTATAAAAATAATTGTTACCCTTTGCGCTATGCACATAAATCTTGTCTTAAGTTTTTAAGAACTTTAGTTTATCAATTAATAGAAATTATAATTACTTATTAAATTTATTTTCATATTAGTTTTAATAATTAAATAATTTCTTTTTTAATTTCTAATATAAATTTGTTATTCAATGTTCATAATATTTTTTTATTAACATTTTTGATTAATTACTTACATTATTATTCATTTGTCTATTACGTGACATTATTACTTTTTAGTATTCTACATATTCCTGATGAAGAAAGCATCGCTTTCGAAACATGTTGATATCTGTGTATATTAATAAAGTGGTGAATACAAAGTAATTTTTTAATACATTAATTAATTAATACCTGAAATTATCTAAAATATCTTTTTTAAATCTAGAGGTTTGAGTAATTTTAATTCTCATTAGAATTATTCGGTATCACCGTATATTCATTTCATCTCCAGCTACAACTACGTTAAGCATCCCATGGCATAATTAAACCAAAATTATACTCTCAGCTTGCTGTCATACAGCTGGTTTACTGGATCTATTGTGTTGCCAATGATCGTTGGATTCTATCGACCCAATAGGGTAAATAAGAACAGCTTTGAACGGGTCATTTGCGCTTCACAATGTTACAACAGGTGTAATTCCCTTGATTGGAAAATGTTCGCATTTGGATAAGATGAATTAAATCACCAACCAAACGATTAAAACCAAGGAAAGATATCAAAACGTATTTATTCAAAGGAGAACTTTGCTCACTCCACCTTAATCGAAGAATCAAAACGGACGTTAATTGAAAAAAAAGCTTCTAAAGTGAATTTTTCAGAACTTGGTACACACTAACTACATCCTTTTTTCTCGTTGAATTTGAATTGAACACGGGCAGATCCTTTTTTAATATCTCTTTCAACCGCTACAGAAATCAGTTTCAAATATCAATCCATTTCATCTGCAAGAGATGCAGGATTGAATTGTAGATGATACAGGATATCATATAAAAGTATCAAGTAATTCAAACGATCCTTTCAGCCTTTGAAAAAGCCCCGCCAGACATAAACGATTTTAAATTTTGAATGGATATTTTTCACTGAATGTTTTTAATCGATTTTTCAACCCCTCAATTCACGACTAGGTTGGGAGTTGTTCATTATCTTACCGAAGAATAATTGTATAAAAACTTGATGGGATTTGGAATACCTAAATAACAGTTGTTTTTTGGGGTGTTCAGTGTTCAGGTTTGTCACATTTTTAAGCCTCTTTATTGAGCTAAGGTTTTGAATAGATTTACAGTGATTTAATGTGTAGTATGTACATAGTTTAATTGTGTATCAGTGAGACCATGACATAGCCAATACCGATAATAATTACGTGAAAATGATAGTTACCAGTTCAAGGCGAATTAGGTTAAAGCTTCTCGATATCTTGATACTTTTCCTCAAAAAATTCACAGGTGATTATTAAAACAATAGAGCAAGACTTCTTTTTTCATTTTTTTTTAATATATGAATACCGCACAAGAGTCCCAACTGCTCCCAACCGTCTGGAACCAGTGAGACTATGGAATTCCCAATTCGGTATTTATGAGGCTGAAGGTATTGTGGAGCGGAAGGAGAAGGGGAAGAGGAAGGTGGGGATCTATTCAGATCTGGTCACCAAATACGGCTAAAAGCCATTTCAAGCAACATTTCAATTCTGAATGGTGGTCTTTCACCAGGCCGATACTGAGAGTATCTTCCACTCTGGAACATGCGCAAATATAGTATATATTATTATTAAATTAATTAATTGTGAAACAACACAAATTAATTGGATAAAATTTACTTGCGCACGCCGGGATTTGAACCCGCGACCTTCGGATTCGTTGTCGAGAGCCTTCTCCCTCGACTATCGGCCGTCAAAATGCATTCTGCATAGTAATAGTTCCAGAAGGCATGCAGGGGTAGTGCAATGCAATACGTTCCATAAGTGATAAAAATACAAACAAAAAAAACAGTATGTAGGTACGTGAAATAAGAGGAAAAAAAAGAAAAGAAAAATATAGATTACTAAATAAAATATGTAAAATAAGTTCATTCACTAAGAGAGAAAAGAAAAATTAACAAGTTTACGGTGGATATTTGATGGTTTCCCGTTTCCAAAGAGAAATTAAACTGTACTTGAAAATAAGATTTCTCTCTCACCAGAATTATTATTATACCAGCGGTTTGGCCGACATTAATATTTATATGACGTCATTACGAATCAATAATTGATACCATTCTATTAATTTCAGACAGTTATAATTGAATGTCATTAGAATGAATTGTTAGTAACAGTAAATCAACAGTTTACAATAAAATCGTCGTCTCCATCGCACCGAATCTACTTCCACGGATTCAACCTACAGAATGAATAGAATTGAACCAATTTAGTGGGTACCAACTCACATAAACATCAAACAACTAACGTGACGTTGCACTGCAGTCACAAGAGAAACAAATTGCACATTGATAGGATTCTGAGGAAAATGAGGCTTTGATGCCTTTATGTAACATTTGCATAAAGCTGCTCCAATACTAACTGACGTTTTCTTCGAAAAGTTGAACCGGAGGCCTTATAAAGGCTGTTTTTTTAAGAGGCATACAAACTCAAAATGAAAAAAAAAAACACATTAAAATAATGTTAATATCTATGATATTGGCTTTATTTAATAGATAATTTTATGCCATTATTGTTTAAATATGATTTCGGGCATATAAGTGACTTGGCTAGCTTGAATGAAGCGCAATCGTGAAGTCCAATTTTCGACAACTTTATCGAGAAACTGGGACCGTATATCGGCAATAACACGGCGAATGTTGAATTCCAAATGGTCCAACGTCTCTGGTTTATCAGCATAGACTAGTGACTTCACATACCCCCAAAGAAAGTAATCTAATGGTGTGAGATCATACGATCGTGCAGGCCAGTTCACAGGTATGTAAAAAATAAAACCTCTAAAAAGAACACCCCATACTTTTAAGGTGTGTTTGTTCTAGCATTAATTAAAAGGGAGGTGCTTCAAAGTCAAAGCACTATTGTTCTCTTCGCGAGAAAGCATTTGCGAAAGGGTAGTTTTTACGACTCGTTCTTTTATTTGACAGGTCGGTTGCTTAACGTCAAATAATTAATGGCTTTTGTGTTTTATCTCTTCAACAACGCTGGTCTCTTTTAGAAATAGGCTCATCCCAAAGGTGAAATAGTTGAAAGAAACCTCGGGAAATCCTCTCAGTAGAAAGTATTAAAAAAAAACTTGAATGGCACATTGAAAGCGAATGCATAGATGTTTATAACATATGGTGCTGTGCAAAATCCGTCTATACTAATAGACATTGAATTGACACATAGTATTTTTTTATCATTGAATACGATATTAAGAAATCTTAAATAATGTACAAAACAGAAAAATATACAGAAAAAAATACATATCGGTCTCATCTGGGAATCGAATCAAGTACCTCTGTCTTACCGGGAATAGTACTCTAACCACTTATTATTACTTTCCCTCATCTTTATCGATATCATACCTCAATTTGAATTACCAATATCAATTAACATATTTAATTCATTCCGATATTAATAAATTAGAAGTTCAGGATATACATATCAATGAATATCCAGGTCTAGATAGCATTACACTCGCACACCTCAATTTCTGCAAAGACATACAAGCTGACCACCTCGATTTTCTTATGAATCAATCCCTGGATAGTGGATTTTTCCCAGATCAACCAAAGAAAACAAAAATAGTTCAATCCACAAATTGCATTAAAAATCCATCGATTTTTTCAAAAAGATATTTAATATATATAATTAATAACATTGTTTAGATGGTGATGAGAGTAGTTATGTAAGTACCAAAGTTGTTTATTTATTTACTTACATAATCCGTTTACTTTTTTTTTTTTTTTAACTAATACTTTCCTAATTATCGTTCTATATCCAATATTTCAGTATTTAAAAAACGTTATTTAACTTAGGCTTAAAATATCTTCTATCCAATAATTTTGTCACATCTCAACAGCATGAATTCAGAAAACACTCTAATACAAAATACGGTGCCCTTGTTTTAGTATATTCTCTTCAAAAGTATATAGATAAGTGTGAACTTGCTGCAGGCTTATTCACAGATTTAAAGAAGGCTTTCGATACGGTAGATTATGCGTTCTTACTGAAGAAACTGGAACACCTTGGCATAGTAGGCACTCCACTAAAGTTATTACGTAGCCACCTCTCCCTCAAACGTTGTCAGACTTTTGTTGGAAAGGCGTCAAGCAATATGGGAGCGATAACTTGTGGTGTGCCACAGGGCTCCGTTCTTAGGCCATTACTATTCTTCATTTATATAAAAGACATAGTTAAATGGGGAATATAGGGTACAATTTACCTCTTCGCAGGTGATGCTGTGATTTTTTATCACAATAATTAAATAGATGTAGGTTGCCTGGTAAACTTGATATGAATGAATAAAGCTAAGCCATACTAATAAAAAAAACATATTACATTGTCTTCGGAAACAAAAAAATATATAAGTCTGAACATAAGCCTTGGTAATAACCGCCTTGAAAAGGCTGGATGATGTTATTGAATGAAAATATAAATTGACCTATTCATTGATTCACAACTCACAACAATCCTAATTTTAAACATGTTTTACATAAAAATTACTTTCATAACTGGTGTTTATGTAGACTCCATCGGCGATCTAGTACCTCTCTATATAGATCTACAACTATGATCCATTCACATTTAATATATCTTTCCGGGATCTGGGGATTTGCAAAATGAAAAAAAAAGATTTCAGTGATCCAAGTCATCCAAAGTATAGTCCTACGAAATATCTTTAGTTGGCCCTGGGACACACGCGCAAAAATATCTACAGAAACTCCCAAATACTTCCCTTTAACACCATTCCCGCTTGTGAAATAACAAACACTGTCTTGCTTGTAATTCAACACTAGGAACACAGTAACACCACACTCATTTATTAATTCTAAAATTTAATTATGAAAACAGGACAATCCTGTGTTGATGTGAGCGGATTTAAAATTTAATAATAATCAGTAAATTTTAATAAGTAAATAATAATACATTAATACAAATTAGTAAATATTAATAAGTAAATAAATAATAAAAATTAGATAATAATAATTAAATAATAATACTAAGTAAACAATAATCAGTAAATAGTAATAAGCATATAATAATACACAATAAATATTAATAAGTACATAATAATAAAAATAGGTAAATAATAATAAGTAAATAAAATTAAGTAAATAAAATTACAACTCAATTACAATCACGACGTACACTAACACAACACATGAAACCATAACTTACTACATTTAACCAAAATACAATTAATAAAATATGCACTAAAATCTTTACAATATTTAACTTACACACACACGCACACAATATAATTAATTACCTAACCTGATTAAAAAGGCAAGCCAATGTGAAAGGCATCAAAGTAAATACTTAAACATTATTATTTGAATGAATACATTAACTAATTTTTATTTATATTTCTAATTTAAATGTATTATTCAATGTTTTATAATTATTTTGTCATTAACATTTTTGATCTGTTACTTACCTACTTTAATTCATTTTTGTTTATGCTCATATTTTGTATATTCTTAAATTATTGTTTTAATTTTTTTATCATTTTTCTATACTTGAAATTATTTTTTAGTATTCATTTATTCCTGAAGATGATAGCATTGCTATCGAAACATGTAGAAATATTTATATATTTTAAGTAAAGTGGTTTATACAAAGTGTATTTTCAATTTATATAATTAATAATGATGCCACAAAGTTACCAAGCATTTGAAGAATACATTAACGATTAATGCTGTGATGTGCTTGTAATAAGAATACTTATATTATAAAGTACCAGCGATTTGTGTCTTTATAACAAATGTTAATTATGTACTTTAATTGTTACGTATTGTAAAATACCATTTCCAAAAACTGCTGCTGGTTCAGCATGTGATCCCACTATGATTTTCTTAATTCTTATGAATACAATGCATGGGAATGTGTTGTACCATTTTTTTAATTAGAAGAAAAAAAAGATGATATCGGCATTCTCATTTGAAGTATGATATTGATAAAGGTAACAAAAGGTAGTAAGGTCTCATTAGTTCAGTGATTAAAGTACTACTCCCGGTAAGACAGAGGTCCTGGGTTCGATTTCCAGATGCGACTGATACCTTTTTATTTTCTGATTTGTATTTCATTTGATATTTGTTAAATCTACAAATATTAAAAAGAATATAACTACGAGGTTTATAAGTTACTAGCTGAAGTGCCCGGCATTGCCCGGGATTGTGAATAGCATGGAGGACTACTCTTACCCATACCCAGTAGTTTTCCTCTTATTTTGAACGCCAAGTGTGAGAAATTTCATTTATAGAGAGAAAGAAATATTTAAATTCTGCTTTAAGGGGAGGGAAAACGAGAATGGGGTGGTTTTTAAAAATCTCATGTAGACATCGACCTTTCTTTTGTTTCAAAAGTCAAGTGTGCAAAATTTCATCAAGCTCGGATTAAAACTGTAGATTTGTATACAAAACAAACAAACACCGCCCGCCCGGGACATTCTTCTTTATGTAATACTATCTGAAGTATCCGGCGTTTCCCGGCGTTATTAATAGTTTGGAGTAAAGTTTTATAATCCCTCACCCTACCCTTACTTCTAACCTTACTCCTACTCCTACTCCTACTCCCTACCCCCACACAGTATTTTCCTCTTATTTTGAACGTCAAATGTGCAAAATTTCATCAAAAGTCTCAAAATTTGGCTCTAAGGGTGGGAAAGGGAGATGGGGGGTGGTTTTTCCAAATCTCATGTAAGCAGAGAAATTTATCTTATTTTTTAGGTCAAGTGTGCAAATTTTCATCACGCTAGGAATAAAACTGGAGATTTATATACAAAACAAACACACAGTGCCCGGGACATTCTTCTTCATATAATAGAAGATATTACATTTTAATATAATATACGAGTATACTTGGTATTCATTTAAAAAAAATATAAGCTGTCTAATACTTGGTATCAATCTTCAAAGATTAAAAAAAAATCACTCAATATTCCAATTACTCAACAAAAATAAGCCCAAACATGCCACTAATAAATATTGTCGGTTTAAAAATATTTTCAAAGCACGAAATTTTTTTTACAATACAGATATATTTATACTGTGTATAACCATTTTGAAAAACATTTAACAAAATAAATGGAAAAAAGTTACAGGCTATAATTACGATGTAATTCCAGTATGAAATAAGAGTTCCATCAGAAATAGGTGCGGTACTAAAAAACTTGTATTTTAGGAAATATCCAAACGCCAACAAAAACATATTCCAATTCCGGAAAACGGGATCAAATATTGAATTATTCGTAATCCGAGAACTTACGTAATGGATAAACTTATTTCTATAAATTATGGAGGGGTAGCGTTTCAATATTAATAATTACAATATTCATAAGAAGGGATACTGTTACGCATTCAATTTGCTATGCGAAGTAAGCCTAATGGATAGAACCTTATTTTGGGCAGGGAGATTAAAAGAGGAACACTTGAATAGGTACCTACGTAATTACATATCAACGAGATTAGACAAGTTTTATCGTAAAGAGAATATTTATTTGCGTACTAGGATATATTATTAAACAGTAGGCATTAAATAGTTGTTGACAGTTAAATAAGGCAGCCATTCCCAAAGTACCCCTCTACACTAAACCAGTTTCACGTAACACCTAAAGTGTGTCAACCCGTTTACAACGAACGCGCGTTCTTGTGTTTGTACTGTATTGTCACCTACACACATCGCAATGGTAGGTGTGGCAAACTGTGAGAAGGGAGGTACAGTTTGACAAATAATAGCAGTAAAAATTTATGTAAATTGTAACACCAAGATGATTAAAATGTAAAAGGGCGTAACATTAATAAAACAATGGCCCAATGAACAACATACACAGTGTTTGGAAATCAGTGGTATTTACAAAAGAAGACAATTCTAGACCACATTCTAAGGTAAATTAATATTCGATTTTGTTATTTTTGGACGTTTTGTAATCTAGGTAATGGAAAAACATTTTTTTTTGTAATTTAGGTACATGTCAAAGACAAATTTTATTAGAAATAATGAATACCAGTTGTGAAAAGAAGTGGAAGAAACGCGCACATAAATATAAAAAAATCAAAACAGTTAAAAAAAAGTAATTTGTATTTCTTGGGAATTAACTAAGTAACAATCTCTAGACATTTTGTTTGAAGAGTTTTATCCACTATGTTAGAAACTTGAAAAAATTAAATTAAAAATTAATTTATTAAACAAAATAATAGCACCCATGTTTCCTTGTTATCTTGATTCCTCCTACCGTGCCTCCCCTTCCAAATCCCAACTTTCACTACCTTCACCTAATAATATATAGTTATTTCTATACTTGTTTAATTTAAGTTAGTTTTAAGAACGCTATTGAATGACACGGATGTGTTGAAGCCGATAGCATAGTAATATAATGAAGTACCAAATGTACATGGTGGATAAAACAGACAAAAGATATTCAAACAAACAAAAAAAGGTAACGTAACTTTAAGTTTTTCTTGTCAAATACAAATCTGTTAAATTTGGGAGTCAAGCATAACCTCACATCCAAAAGAAATTTTTTAATTTCGCTTTAGGTAATAAATTTCTTCACTTTATTATCAAACTTGAGTAACCAACCGAGACTCTTTAGGCTATGGGTTCTTATTACAATTTTTATTATTTCAATGACATTATTTTAATATTGAAATAAAATAACAGATTGAATAAGGTAAAACATGTTAAGTCAAAGCGCTATTTAAATTCATATTGGAAACACTGAACGTAAAAAAAAATTGAATGGGAATTTTAATAATTCGCGAGTAGTCGAGGCAGAAATCAAATTACATCATCACAAATACATACATACTCGTACATTTTGTTCCTTCTTTGATATTCATTGTGGTAAAACCACAATGTCTCTATTGACATAACCCTTTAACAAGACAATCAAAACCCTTTTCACGAAGCAAACAAAAGGGTTCAACACATATTATTTAATTTGAGATCGAAAATATATTTGTTCGGGGACTGTTCCTGGAACGTCGTACTCAGTCGCAGCTACTTAGTAAGGTTGGATAGGTAGCTATTTGTTATAAGTTCAATAAAGAAACTGTACAATCTGGTAGTGGCTGAGTGGTTCAAACTTAAAGCGTCGGGTTCCCAGCCTGGTGTCGTGGTTTTTTTAAATCCTTTGCTGGCTAAGTCCTCCATTGCACGAGCAAAAAAAAAATCCCCTTATAATGATGGTAGTTGCAGTGATCACTGGCTCTAGACGATTAAAAACAGTTGGAACTATTGTGCGGTACTAGCATTAAAAAAAAAAACTTGTAGTGGAGATTCGATCTTATTTTAGATTCCGCATTTTGTGTGCTACGTTTTTTCCAACTTTTCGAATGACCAATTTGAGGCACCGATCAGCTAAGTGTTTTGTTAAGAATTCGCTCTGTTTGCCTGTTTCCAAACATTTTTTTCTATGGAGGTGCCCGCCCACTTTCGTAGACTATAAAATAGTGCCCGCCCACATTCACAGAAAATAAAATAGTGCCCGCCCACTTTCTTAGAGGCATATTTGACGTAAAATAAGTTGGATTCTCTTCAGTTTTATTTAAAACATACAAAAAACATGTTTTGACATTCGAAAATGGAAATAAAAAAAATGAAAAATTGGGTAGGGGTAAATAAAATCATGTAAATAAATTGTTTCATTGTGACCTCACAGCAGTTTTAAAATGGACTTGAACGCCGTAACAGCTGTCACGATAATAACATACACAAATCCTTACAGAACTTAAAAATAAATGTATTAAATTTGATTTACCTTAAATTAAAGAATCAGTAAAGGGAGTTTAACTAAACACAATGACAATGAATTAATTATCAAATAATTAGTAAACATATCAACATGTTTCCGAAGCGAAGCGTCCTTCATCAGGATACAAGGCATACAAATATATGAGCTTCGCGTCCGAAACATGTTGATATTAATATATTAGATAATGCTTTACACAAAATATTTCTTATTCATTTGGTAAAAAAATTATACCACGAAGTAATTTTACAACTATTTTTATATTAATTAATTTATCGTCATATTGCTATAATCTCTCAAGCAATATTACATTTATTCCTTTGCTGCTCGTGAACAATTGGAAAAAAGATAAATTATTGATATTTAAATAAGGATATGCATCACTGACGTAGATTATGCCAAATATTTGATGTTGAAGGCTATGAAATTTGATTGAATCGCGTACGATTCATTAGAATTATTATTCCTTGGGAGCGCTCCGTTAATCAGTACGTTTGATTCGTTCCTCGGTATTTCTGCTAATCATATTGACACAAGTGCCATAATTAGAATCAGCGAAATCGCGTGAAGCGAAGACGAAAATAACGCGTTTCAATATTATTATTATGTTTTTACTTAATGTATTAATTGAAAATGTACGACTGAATTAAACAAATATCTTATATAATATGATAGTTTATAGGAGAAAATTGTTTATATAGATGGTTATGATAGAAAAAAAATAAAAACATGGGATACATTTTCAGCATGTAAGTGAGCTGTAGGAAGCAAAATAAAATATTGTATTTACACAACGGTTAGAAAAAAAAATGTAAGTGGCTAAAATTCAATAGTGGTAAAGTAGATTTGCTATGCATTTGTATTCATGTTCATATACACATATGGCACTACTACATGCTCCATTGCATAAATGTATGAAAAGTGTAAGTACAACAACAAAAAAACCGAAAACATTAGTTTGATAAATTTAAAGAAACGTAATAGTATAAAAACGTATACAGTACTTTTAAAAAAAATGTATAATGATGACAAAAAGTATCAAAAAGTATAAAGTACGAAAAGTGTAAAGTAAAAAAAGTATAAAGTATGAACAAGTATAAAGTATAAATAGTATAAAGAATAAAGACCACAAAGTATGAAAAAGTATAAAAAGTATAAAGAATAAAGAGTACAAAGTATGAAAAAGTATAAAGTATAAAACTTGTAAAAAAGTATAATATAAAACCTTGTAAGAATATAAAGCATGAAAACTTGTAAAAACGTAAAGTATGATATCAAATATGATTAAATCAATAATATAAAGGCGTGGTATTGATCTAACAAGATTTAATAAGACTTTTAGAATAAACTCCGTTCTTCGAAATCGGTGATTGTACGGTTGCCTTTAATGGGCTTGGTGGCTTAAAAAATAACCCCAATGTAATTCTTATTTTACACAGAATTTTTTTCGTGGTACTGAATTGGGTGTGCTGTGTAAATATTTGTTTTCAGGATTGTATTGTTTATTTTTGGTTTGAATAGGTACACCTAACAGAATTCTAAATGATTAAAAATAAAATTAAAAAATTACAACTGATAAACTTCACATTTTTAAAAGTTTTTCGTGATGAAATATTTATCATTTTGCAGTGCACTAGAGATGTTTTTTTTATTCATACAAAGCACATGTTCCAAATAGCCTCACAGTATTGTGCTTAAAGCTCGAGCATCTCTCGCGCGGCATACAATAATGATTAGAAGCCTACGGCATTTCGCTGAAAGGCCTGTTTTCGCCTGGCGTGACACATCCATGGAAACGGAATATTGCTATAGCAGTACCTTGTACTACGCATGCATCTGCGTTGACTGTCAACACTCGCGTTATGGATTCAGTGTTCCGTGTTCCGTGGACTGTCGACTCATTTATACGAGTTTATCCCCGAGGACTTAAGAGTCGCATATTTGAAAGCTTTGAACTTAGAGTCGAAATCTACGCCAAAGTTTAAGCAAAGCTTGGGGGTGCTTTTATACAAAATTCTCCATTGTGCTTTATCTGTTGGCAGAGCGGTTGCAATAACAAAACTTTCAAAATCATCTTTTCAGCCACTCGAAATATTTCGTTGAGGTTAAAACTGCAATTTATTTATAGAAATAAACTTGTGTCGACTATATAACACCCACCACAGTAGTGGTAAGATAATTGACATTTTTAGCGATAGCCCCGAAAACTTATCTCGTTTTGTTTTCACAAGCAAATAAAGTTTGGGTCATGTCTCAAGGTTTATTTTCTCCTGTTTTACATATTATTGTACACCGTAACAATAGGACGGTTGGCATTTATTCATTATTATTCTTTTTGCTTTTTATGTTAGTGGTAGATACTCTCAGTATCCAGAGTGGAGGATACTGTCAGTATCGCCCTGGTTAAAGACCACCATACAGAATTGAAACGTTGCTTGAAATTGCTTTTAGCCGTGTTTGGTGACCAGATCTGGATAGCCAGGTATTTCCCCCACTTTCCTCTTTCCCTTCTCCTTTCCCTCCCTTCAGCCTCACAACATTCCCCAATTTGCGATGTCATAGTCTCACTGGCTCCAGATGGTTGGGAGCATTTGGGACTCTTGTGGGGGTATTCATATAACAAAAAAAACGGTGGCATTTAACTCAATTGGGTAGAGCGCGAGGTTTTGGGTTCGAGTCCATGATGCATCCGTTACCTTTTTTTCTAAACCTTTTTTGATTAATATTTCATTTGAGATTTGCGAACATTATCTTTAATGATAACAAATTACGTAGTATTATTTGCGTGTAACACAGGTTCTGCATGCGTCGATGGATCTCACATTAACGAGTAAATACGGAATCTTTCACAAGGAACTGCACGTTCGAATGTGGGTGGGTTAGTTCACGCGGGAGATAGCAAAATGCTACCGCAATTTAATGATATTACTAGCAAAGTCATGTTATGCAGACTTGTGCTCATTGCATAAGCTGAGCCACTTTTCAAAAACACATTTAAATTAAAACATTGTTAAATTACCTCTCTTCTGTCCGCGGAGATGCGCAAAGGTAAGATTGGGAAGTACCTGGTTAATTTTTTACCAGTTTTTTATTACGGTGAACAATTTTGAATGCTTTTTAACTATGCAACTCTAGCTCGGAATACGGAATTTTTAGAAACTGGAAGAGCAACGTACATTTGATTGACTTTAACGTTAAGGTAATTTGGACAAATTTTGCGCTATATACACCGTTGGTGGAAATATACATCAAAATTTTATATTTAACTAGCTGATGTGTACCCGGCCTTGCTCGGGGTTGTTTACTTGTCATTAATGTGCCATAATTGATTTGACAGCGAAAGTAACTATCTTCAAATAAAGAAACATTCATTTGAATATTTTATTTCATTAAAAACGTTTAAGTTCTTAAGTAGGTGCCTAATCCATTATGTTTTCCATTTTGAAAATATTCTACCCAAAAAAACCTTTTTCTTTTGAATATGCAATCTGTGGTTAACTAGAGTGTTATATGTATGGGCTTAACCTAAATAAAACATGGCGGGTTCAATGTTTTTCATACTAATTTTAAAACGTTACAGCAACAGTTTTACGTATTGGATTTCATTCAAACTACTTTCTAAACCTTCCCGGCACTAACAAAAACAAACTGTGCTATTTTCAGCGAAATGGGTCTAGTAATTTTTGAGAAAATCGAAGACAAACAAACAAACTTTAATTTTTATATATATAGTTGGAAAAGATTTTATATAATTAAAAAAATAGTTCATTTAGAACCACCGGACATTAGAAAATCCCTAAATATTAATTCTAGTATATCGAATAACCAAGTAAATTTATCTTATAGTCCTTTTTTAGATATTTTTCCAGTGAATCGCTTTGTTCCTCCAGAAAACCCCTAATCACCCCCTCCCCTTTGGTCGGCTCCCACTCCAACACCTAAATATTCATGTATGTCTATCATTATTTTGTACCTTATTTTAGTTTTAATATAGTCCTGATGAAGGAAGGGTACTTCCGAAACCGGTCGATCAGTATAATAAATTGAAGTGGTTCTAATCAAATTTACATTTATTAAAATAAAATTAGAAACATGACTTATTTCGACAGTTCTACTTATGTTTAAAAAAATATTATAAAATAATTATAAACATATTGTACTTGCTGAACGAAATATATTTAATATTTTTTTTCTGTACTATTCTTTATATCCCTATATACTTGATAATTACGCTTTTTCTAAATGTATCTTATTGCCATACTATGGCAACACAATTTTTTTTTTCGTTCTATTTTGTATTTCTATATTCTATGGCAATTAACACGAGCTAAACTTGTCAATTTGACTGCCCTAAAACGGAGTTTTGTTCCCAGTTGGGCAGTCAAAGCTTTCTAGTTTTTATTATTATTATAAAAATAATCCTTACGCTACCTTTAATTACAGACTCTAACTTAATCTTTTACATAATGTGAGTATTTGACGTTCGGCAGATTTACGCTAAAACAATCCTCACTAATCTTTATTCAAACAAAAGTAAATCTATGAAAAAAGATTAAGCACTCGTATCACTAGAAATGCCAACAAAGATTTACTCCAAATTCCTGCAATTCATACTACTTTTGGGCAACGGAGTTTTAGGTACTTTGCGACAAGAGTTTACAACGTTCTTCCGGTTAGCATAAAAAAAACTGATTCACAAAAAAATTCAAACACAATGTAAAAAATTGGATTACAAATAATGAATGATAGGGCATTTACCGGTGCACTCACCCAAATTCGAAATTATTGATTCAACGATTTACGAAGCATATCTTAATATAAGTATTTATTCATTGGTATTTTAAAACTATAAAATAATTTGCAAAATTACTACCTCAACATAGGCTAGCCTAGTGAGGCGGGTTATGTGAACCTTCAACTATAACTGTTATTATATTATTTTATATTTTACTTTATAAACCACTGTACACTTACATTATTATATTATACATGTCTTTTAGTTATAGTTAAATTTAATTACAATTAATATATTATTATTATTTAATAATGTGTGAAATAAATAAATATGAAAGTAATTTAAAAAGTAGGAAAATTAATGCAATCCTTTTTCGTAACCCTTTTTTTAATAAACTTAAACTAAGTTTTGTAATCCGCTTAAATAAAACCACAAAGTTAGTAGTTATGAACAAAAATTAAACTACCCACATACAAACCTTTTTTTTGGAAAACTTCTTCGAGACATTTTTAAGAAAAACCTGCAAAGTATTTTTAGGTGATTTTTAATATTTTTAAACTATCAGAAAATATCATATTTATGATTTGATTTTGATAAATGCTAAGCCTATGTAAAATTTAAAAAAAAATGTTTTAGATTTTTTTTTCTTACAACATTATATAGATTTAGCCAAAAAAATTTACTAGAAATTATACTCAAACTCGAATCCATCTATCTCCAACCTCAGCTGCTGGACCCCCAGCATCGACCCCCTCCGTCTTATACCCTCCATTATCATAGTGAGCGGGCTTAAATATAAGATTGCCATCAGCAAGTGCCGCTAACACATAAAACACAGTAAATATACACATGAAATAAATTTTAAAAAAGCCCTACAGTAGCAATAGGTAGCCCGCTCACTGGGTAGAGAATATTATCTCCACATTTATTCAACTCTAACCACAGTTGACACAGGAAGAGGGAGAAATGTTCCCTGGCACTGTACATGAAAATTTTACAATACGATATAAAAAAAAAATACGTTTATCATATTGTGAAATAACATTATCATTATTTAGAATTAACAATAATAATTCCTCACCCACATCCCCTCCCCCCTTATTAAAACGTAAAAACAACATAAATGTAGTGAGTGAAAACAAACAATTTTTAGTAACATTTTGCGAAACAGCCTATTCTCTCTTATTTTTCCAGAATATACGGCTTTTCGACTGAGAGAAAGCAAATAACGTACTTTATCCAATCTACGTCACTCACTCTGTATGTGAGTGCTGCTAAAAGCAAAGCATAATCTCTAACCGCTAACCTATATTTCCCTTATTCTACGTTAAGCCAAACTCTAACTGTAGCTCTAAATACGAAAAGTATTATTATCATATAGATTTCACAATACTGTTTTCAAAGTTCTACGGATTACAACAACGATAATGTATTTATCAGTATCGCAGATTGTCATCGCATATCATGGTACAAAAACATTCTGATTTGTAGAAATAAGAAGTGCTTATAACTGGAAAATATTATGTTATGTCGGTATTAACAGGTTGCATTATTTAAAACGCTGGTGAAACTGGTGACTATGATCTCATGGCACAGAAAAATTTACGAGAATATACAAGTAATTATTAGAACAATATAAACAACATAATGTAAACAAAAAAATAATAATAATTAATATATATGTAGAGAAAATAATATATTGTGTGTTTGACCAATAAACGAACGTTCTGTCAATTGTGCTACCGAACCGAGTTTCCGCATATTGAAAATACATAATTAACATAATTTTTTTTCTTATTAACGTACGTGATACGCAAACTTTGACTGTACAATTCTGCGCTATCCCGTATCACGTACGCGTTTTTGAAAAAAATAATATAACTGTCCGAAACGTTGGTTACAGGCGGAGGAAGCGCAACATAACATAGTATCCCAACACTGGTATAATTTAAATTAAATCTATGGTATATATATACAGTATTTATGCCATGAGTGAGCCCAATTTTCTCTTTCTAATATTGCAGATTTGTGACTGAGAATTGACAGTTTTAAAATTGGAATTAATAATTAACATTAGTTGGCTCGCTCCCCGACGGTCCGGCAAGGAACGAACATTTCACGCGAAGCTGCAGAAACTGCGCGGAAAAGTAAACTTCGCAAAAATATGGTAACGGTTCCTGTTGGACTTTTGTGCGCAGTGTCTGCCTTAGTGATGAAAATGTTCGTTCCTTACCGGACCGTCAGGAAGCGGGGTTAAATTTCTCATTTACTTCCTTTCTTTATGGTTTTCCTGATTCATTTTGATATTAATTTATTGTTTCACTACTTAATTCTAAAAAGGAAACGTTTGTTAAAAAAACTTTGTCGGGTGGGTTTTCCACTCCAATTGTACCTACTTTTTTTTAGAACATTTTTGGGCTCAATAAGATAATACACCCTTTCTTACACCAGATGAGGCACGTCTATTCTCTTCTATATCAACGCAAGTAATTCTCATATTTGCGCGGCCTTAACTCTGATTTAACCAGACACAAAAGCCTACTTAAGACATAAAATCCATGACATGTGCGTATTTCTGTGTGCGATGTCGTCATAAGATATACGAGTACATTACATTGCTTAACGTTACGAAACACTTCTCCAAATACATTACCTGCTTTTCCTTTGTTTCAACTAAAGATACAGGTGTTTTCAATCTTTAAAACAATTTTTTATTTTTCCGAATAAATAATATTATTAAAATTAACATACTATTATGACATTAATTATTGAATCTATATGCTCAATGTTACAAGAAGTGAGGCCTATTATGTTTTTTTTTTTAGGAAAATTCCTTATCATTTTTCTTAGGCTTAAAGACATTTTCGTTTACATTTCAATGACAGTACATTTTTTTAGAGGAGCTTGCGGTTTAATTATAACAGAATAATTTTAAAAAAATACGTGCATCGCAAATGTAGTTTATGATTACTTACAATAAACTTGTAGTGGCTTTTGTCATAGGTATTTTACAAACAAGCAATTTTGTTAATTCGATTAATTTAATAGCATTATTATAATACAAATAACTCACTAACAGTGGCATGCACCCGTAAAGGGTGAAAAGCTGTGTCTACCCTAAGAAAAATGAAAAATAAAAATAAATTTAACAAATAATATAAAAAATCATTTTTTTTCCATGAATTTGGTAAGAAACTTGTATTTAATGTTTTTTGTTTGTTTTTTATTTTTATTTATTAGAAATACAAAACAAAATATTTACATAAAAGCATTATACATAATACACACATACATACAATCGACGGATAAAATATCTGTAATTAATCTATTTACAACATGTGTGGTGTACGCAATAAAGTTTATGAATTATTTAGTTACGAATAATACCATAATGTTTATTTATCCATCTCACTGAAACTCGGTGCGTGCAAAAAACACGATAACGATATTGTTTGTTTGCTCGATGGTCAAACAAAGATGTTAAAAATGTTGAAGGCTAAATAATGTCACAAAAAATGGTTCAATAATTTGACTTGCTTTAAATATAATTCAGTATTTTAATTTTATTTATGAAGACTTAAAAAAATCATCAGATACGGCTGTTTGTAATGAGATTTTAAATGCATTTTGAAGTTAATGCGTACGTAATATTTAGTTTTTTCGTTAAAATTTCTCAAATATCGATGTCTCTAAAATATGTCGTTCGCTGAATGACGCTGTCATCCGAGAGAACCGGAACCTCTGTCAAGCAAGAAGTATTTAAGCCCAAGGAAAAGGATAAAGAATTATCCTTAAAATAAAAACAGAATAGTTCTCCAGGTACTTCCAAACCTTCCTCATTCTCCTTTCATCGTCATCTCTAAATTGCTTCTGCCTCAGAAAATTCAGTTTTTGGGGCAGTTGGAAATATGATTCATTTAAAAAAAAACTTTATTTATAAATTGGGATACAAAATTATTAAAAAGTCAATAATGAAAATCCTGCAATTTAAGGGGGAGAGGGATTATTTATTATTTCAAAATAATGAAAATGTTATTAGGTAATAAGATAAACATATTGCTTTTAAGGAGAAAAATATTTATTACATATTTTTAAAATTTACATAGGCTTAGAATTTATCAAATCAAATCAGAAATATGACCATTTTCAGACAGTCCCACGTAAGTAGTACAAAATATTTTTAAATGTTGAATAGACGCCCTGTGGTTGGTTGGCGGGTACTGACAGAACTTAGACCCCTCCCTCAAGGGTCGGTCAGTCGCGTGCATTAAGAATGCGGGCAATTTGGCGCGATGTCGCGCTGCGTGGACTCGCATACCGGTCACCGTTGGTGCATACAAATTATTTTGTAAGATGAATGTTTTATTGAATAATTGTGAATTATTTTTTGGAGTTGTTGATTTCTGACCGACCCATGTGGGACTGGCCTTACTGTTAAACTGCAAAACCATGCGAGTATGACGTCATACTTGAATAGTTTTCTTGCCAGATTTCGGTTTTTTTGGCGGGTTGAAAATTATTTAACTATAAAAACGACATTTAAAAAACTGATAATAATTACAATACCATATTATGAATGGCCGGCTGAAATTAAAAAAACATCGTTTTTTGTTATGGAAAAATATTACATACTTAATTAATTGCGTGATTGATTGTTGAAGGTGATCCTTCTGTTGAGGCTTTCATATTTTGTTTGGAAACATCCATCTATTATATTATTTATGGATGCGTTTTCACGGAAGAGGAGCCTGCACAAGAGAATTCAATCGCGTTGTAGTTGGGACCCTCTTATCCATTTTAGGTCTCCCGGGGCTAACAGGACTATTTTATTTTGAAACATTTAAAATCGTAACATCTTTTTAATGTGAATTCCGCACAGGAGTGCCAACTGCTCTCAACCGTCTGGAGCCAGTGAGACTATGACATTAAAATTTTGGGGAATGTTGTGAGGCTGAAGGCAGTAGGGAGGGGAAGGAGATAGACAGGAGGAAGTTTGGGAAGTAGTTGGCTATTTTGATCTGGTCACCAAACATGGCTAAAGCCATTTCAAACAACATTTCAATTCTGAATGGCGGTTATTCACCAGGATGATACTGAGAGTGTCCCCCACCCTTGAGTTCGGAAATATATTATGTATTATTTTAATGAATTAATTGTGTAACAGAAATTTACTCGCACATGCCGATATTTGAACCCGCGACCTCCGGAATCGTAGTTGAGAGCCTTAGCCTTCTTTTTAAGTGGCATTCGGAGAAATTCTTGTGACAATTACTTTACTAAATTGAGAACAGAAATAATTTTAGATGAGAATGGGTTAAGACATGCAGGGTCTCGCGGGTTTATGGGGTTTGTGTAGGATTTAGTGCGGCCAAACCAGACACTACATGAAAGACAAACAAATCATGGCGTTCCCGGAATAAGGTCGTCTCCCCCGCTCTAGTTTCGGATTCTTGTTACGCGATCAGCTCAGCTATGCTGGCTATTGGGAAATTCCCCGGCGAACTATGTAACCAACTAGTAACCATCCAGCCAGCGGGGACAAGCCCCCGTCCCGAAGGTGTTCAGCTAATTGGATTCCGGGAAGATTTAAGATAACCGCACGATATAATGCCTTTGATATGTGGAATACGTCAGCCAAAGAGATCACTCCAATCTTCCGGAGCAGCAATATTAATATATCATTTCGGGGTAATTCTGACGACATGTGTGTTTATGTTCAAATCTTTAAATAGAAGCGGAAATCTGCTTTCCGCCTAGAATTGTACGTTTCAAAAAATGTTCTTTTTTAACTCACAAATTATCAACTGGAATTAATTAGTTATTTTATTAACGGCCCTCCTCGCTAGTGACCAAATTCTTGTAAAAGTTTTGTGAAATCTGAGATTAATCGAATATCTTAGCTAAAAATTGCAAAAAAGTAGAAAATGTAGTTTTGCCAATATAAGTTTTTTTTTCGAGTTCTATATTTTGATCCACGGTATGAAAAAGTTCATTACAGGCTAAATGACGAATTTAAAATAGAAATAAAAACTAGGAAATCAATAAAAAAAATGTTTGTAAGTCAGGTAGGGCTTTATTATTATTATTATTTTTTAATTATTCGTCATTATAAACAAATACCCGCTAAACTGCCAGGGCAGAAGGATAATTCAACATTTTTTAAATTAAACAATTTAAAAATTTATCAATTTTTGAAATTTAAAATTTTAACAATTTTTGAAACATTTTAAAATCTCAAAAAATTGCAAATTAATAAAAAATAAGCATTTTAAATGTTTAACAATTTTTGGACTTCAATTTTATAAAATTTAACATAATTTTTTTATTATTATATGAACAACGGAACGATAAAAAAAAACAATTTTAAAAATGAAAATAAAAAAAAGATAAAACTAAATATAATAAAAAAAAAATAGTAACAAATATTTTACGAAATTAACAATTTAAATGATAATCCAAAGATAAAGTAAAAGCATGAAATTTACGAGTAAGTTGCGTTGACGGATTAAATATGTATTATTATTTAAACGGTTTGCAAGACATGGATTTCCAGTTTATTGATCTGGAATACCGACATGTCTCTAGTTCTAACAGGAAGGAAATGAATATTCATATCTTCTCTCATAGAACCCGTTCACATCCCTGAAGCGATTCGACGATTGATCCGTTACCCTCTACTGTGTACATAATTTCAGAGATTAATAGCAGAGTTACGTTTCAATCATACATTGAACGAAGTAAGGATCATTGTCATCCAAGGGAGGTATTTTGCCACCTCCACGAAATGCTCTCTGCTGACTTCGGTCTCTAAACATTCGCCTTCGGTCTTCAGGTCTTCCTATCTTGCTCCAATCCTCTTCCACGCAGTCAGAACACCTCATCCCTTAACTGTCTCTTGATAGCTTCCACTGGAACACCCACATACTTATAACTGTCGCAGTCCCATAACTCGGTATTTCTTTCTAATAATAATAATTGCCTGATTTGTATAGCATATTATATTATAAAAAATCACCCCAAGGGAACTGTACAAATATTACATCATATTCTCTATCCAATAATGTACACACATATATAGCCAACCTGACAGGTTGCTTCAGATAAATACAGTTGTATTAAGGGCGAGAGGGACGTCGGAGAGTTATTATTTATTAATTCAAAATAATGATAGTATTATTACGCAATACAATAAACATGATGATTTTAAATAGAAAAATATTTATTAAATATTTTATAAATTTACATAGGATTAGTATTTATCAAAATCTAATCAGAAATATTACTTTTTCTGACCGTCCCATTGTATGTTTTACAAAATATTTAAAATACGAATATGATTTTTACAGTGGAGAAAAGTATTTTTAATCCTTTATCGTTGCGTTTTTGTAAATAAACATAACCAAAGATTTGTAATCTGCATTACAAAAAAAAACATTAAAGTTACATAGTGTTCATAAAAAAATTAAACCACACACTGTTCTTTTTTTTTAATTTATCTTATCGACAAGTTACAGAAAAACCTTCACAGAATTTTGTAAGGATATTCAACTTTTTAAATATTTTTGTAAAAAATGCGTATAACGGTCAGAAATTTGTAATATTTGTGCTTATATTTGATAAATGCTAAGCCCATGCAAATATTAAAAAAAAACGTAATAAATATCTTTCTCTTTAAAAACACAATATTTTTCGTATTGCACAAATAATATTATCATTAATTTTAATTAATAAATAACAACTCTCCGACGTCCCTCTCCCCGTTAAATTTAACCTTAGAGAAGATATAATTTTTACAGTTGCTATTTTATCCTCCTTTTCTATTGACATTACTTTTATTTTAAGATTGGTGGCACCAGATGAGTTGGTATTTATTTCAAATATTTGTAATTTTTAGAACTGGAGAATATTTATAAAATGACCACAAAAAGCTTTAAAAAGTTTTAAATAGATATTAACATTTTTTTACAAATTCAGTTATTTTCTGTGTTTCGGGCTGTGAACGCATTTGTGCAACTAAATTTAGGTATTTACTAACCGCCTAGCCTAGCTAAGTAATTTACGTGTGAATATCTTCCCTTTATGGATATGATTGTCTGAAAAGATGAGTTTTTAGTTCAGCTCTGAATTCTGTCATGTCTTTGATCATTCTTAAGTGAATAGAATCTTACGACGACTACAATTCTCGATGTTATGATTCATTTTATTTTGCTGGTTTCATCCTTTTTTAGATGGTATTTATTTGATTCTCCGGATGTAGAACTATTTTTTTGAGTTCTATTTACTTTTAGCTTTACGCTTTTACTCACTCCCAGGTCCCCGGCAATCAGACTTCATAATCCACGAAACGAACATGAGTTAAAACTTCATTTTTATAGCCTTTCTAAATACAAAAATGGCTTAGTTCACTATACATAAGTATTTTAAGAAGACTACGAGTAAACACATTGATATATTTTTTAATTGCATCGCCATCGGTTCAATTTAAGTATTAATTTGTATTCCGTAGTCTTGTACACATCTCCATAGCAAATAATAATAATAATAATAATAATCGGATGATTTTTATAGCGCCGTTTTTGTGAAAAATCACCTCGAGGGCGCTGTACAAATATTACTTCCCATTCTTATAAATAGTATTCTTTATAACTTCTGTTCTACCATCAATGCAATCGTTCTATTTACTTATCTCGTTATAACTATATTAAAATTAAGGTTGGAAAATACGGACCTACATTTAAAGTTTAAATTGCACAAGTTTTCTTTAGGCACTCTGGATTCAGTTCATCCAAACCGAATAACTTTTCGGTTTCAAAAGGCTAGAGGCACAACCCAGATGAGTTCTCACAGAGGATGAAATAAGCCACGTAAAACATAGGATTGTTTTTCTGGTTCAGTAGAAAATAACTCTAAGAACTGAACAAACAGACGGGTGAATAAATCGATGGCGAATAAAGAATGTCTCTGGAGAAATTGATAAATGAATCAGAAATGTGATCCGAGCGCCATTCCGACTAAACATTTCACGAAGCTATTATATGGCGAATCTATTTTTATGTAACACAAGATTTATAATTCTCGAAGATAGTGATATTATTACACTCGCAATTAGGGGATGCGGTGATGCATATGAAGCTTGCACATCACATGCTATTTTAATTTTTAAACTATTTTATAAAATTTCAAAATAACAAGAAAATTAACAAACAAATGTGTATAAAAAGAGATAATACTTTTTTTAGTAGTTTTTCAACGGGTGTTTTTAAAGGTGAAAGAATTATAAAAGTTAGTTAAGGTAGATTAATTATACGTCATATTTATCCATATATCTACATATGCGTAGACACATATAGACGTATTCATACACATTATAAAAGAAAAAAATAACATTAAAACATAAATAAAAACTTTTTAGAATACAATCTGGTTTAAAAAAAAAATGAAGAAATAAAAATAATAAAATATTTACACATACGTTTTTTTTCATACACATTTATTGTATGATCAAATATAAAACAAAAAAATAGGAATAATGAGAATTTTTAGGTACATTTAGTTAGAATATTGATCGAGATATGAGTCTTCTAATATAGGATTTAATAATTATTTTTTAAATATACCAGAAACACTCCATATAAATTACACTTAAAACGTAATGAGATATACATACAGAAATAATGCTTTCGCTAGATTGATTTGCGTATATCGGGTTTCGAACTAGTGACTTCTGAATTCGTAGCAAAGGAACCGCTCGGTCACAGAGGTCGTTTTCCGAAGTTAACGGTTGTTCAAAGTAGGTGGTTTGTATACTAAACTAGAAAGGGTAAACCGTTTTGAAAGATACTATAGATAAAAAAAAAACACGATAATGTAAAGGCATATGAAGGAAAACGGCGTAGGTATAGTTACACAATATTGAGGAGTATGGTATGACAAAATGAGTAAGGGAGAGGAATGGGGGCGGATAAGGGAAATATAAAGGTTGGCTAATCTATTTAAGATTGATGAAATATAGGGATAGTCGTTTTTATGAGGAATGAGTAGGAATTTTGGGGTCTATGTGTCCAGGGACGCAATGCGATGAGTAGAGAAATATGCGACTAGAGGGGTCAAAGGGTCTCCCTTAATCGGTCTCTCCCGATCCAACCTATAACGCAGTTGTCGGGCAGATCCGCCACCGAGTACTAGAAAGATCTCATTCCATAAACCCGGGCACCCCTGCTAAAGTATCAAACGTAGCAAATCACTAGGGGAGACTTGGGGTGGCAGATGCGGTGCTTATCCATTTAGTTTCCGGGGTGGTGGTACTCTACTCGTCCCCCAAATTGGTGGTCTGGAGTGCAATTCCCGTTCTTTTTAAGGAAGATTCCTTATCCGCTTTCTTAGGCTTAAAAACTTCTTACTTAAATGCGGTTCTGGTTCTCTCGGGTGACAGCTGTCAGCTGTCATTAAGCGAATGACATTCATTACAAATATTAATATTTTCACAGTTTTAACAAAAACTCAATATTAAGTAAGTTACCAATTACGTTATTATTTACTTTAAACATAATTAGTTAGTAAACATCATTAAACATTATACAAATGTTGACGTTTTCAGCATGGTAGTTCACGATAATTCATAATAATTCTGATAATTCTGATAATTCAATGCAGGGGCAGCATAGAGTGGAGTCGTTATGGCCGGCCGAGTCCAATGTAAAAGAACGGTAAAGGTTTTTGGATTGGAGTCAGAAACGAAAAGCGTCCCAATTCAATAGTGTAATATGAAAGATTTTTGCTTCCGGAACGCCGGATCCGGACGGACCGAAAAGATTGAAGGACCGAGTTCGGGGAATCGAGTCCGTGTGACTAAACCGGAATTGGAACCGAGTTCGTAAAATAAGAGAATGACCCAGCTCTTCGGTCGGCATAGATTAACCATGAGGGAAAATGTCACTTTTAATGAGTGACAAAAAAGGTCATTACTATCTAGTAAGGTAGGTACCTTTTTATAGAACGTAATACTTTGTTAAAATGCTATTTTTTGCTATTTAAAAATAAAATATAAATGTAAGAAAATGCATTAGAATAATAATGTAATTGTTTTAAAAGGTTTTGGTTCTTGTCTCACTTGAAGATATTATATCAATTTGTGTTTTCAAATAATCTCTTAACAATCTATTTAGGATCTTTTTAATATGTCCCTCGGGAATTCCGCAGTTAACCGGGAAGTCTTTAAGCCTAAGGAAAAAATATAAGGAATCTCCCTTAAAAAGAACGCGAATTGCGCCCCCTGTCACAGAATAAAGTGTGAGCAAAAGAAAAAAAAAACTGCAATATTATTACGAGTGCATCCACTCAACGGCTCACAGCCATTAAACAGGCGATCCGTCCAAGTCCTGCACTGTCCCAAAGCCTCTAAATGAGCTTAGAATACTTGGCGCGATGGCATTTAAGGATTTTTCTTGAACAAAAAGAGCAAAACTCCCATTCGAGTCGGCTGCGCGTTCGCGCCCAAATTCGAACACGTGCGATGTAATATAGAATGATACTTCTAATAGAATTAATACATAAAAAACTACGTGTATGAGAATATCGATGCCTCCCCATCTTTTTAACTCACATTAGATGTTTGTTTTAAATACGTTTTTATAAATTAAAATAATAAATATTGAAAATGAACGATATTTTTTTTCATCTTGCCAATATATTCACATATTAATAATAATAATAAATGGATTATTTTTATAGCGCCGTTTCGTGAGAAAATCACCTTAAATTAATGCAATTCTTTTGAATAATTATTGAAGCTTATTAACCTCATTGTAATATATTTTTAACCATTGATAATATGAACAACTATAGAGTGAAACATGAAACCGAAAAGACACAGAAAAGAAAAACATAGATTATGAGGTCTTGGGTTCGAGTCCAGCTGTTACAGTTTCCTTTTTCTTTTCTTTGTCTTTTCGGTTTCATGTTTCGTTTTAGAGTTGTTAATATTATCTATGTAAAGAAAACCACTTCAGTTAATTTTAGCGCTTTACTTAATTTTGTAATTGCCGCGTTACCGACAGGTTAGTCGGTAGCCCGCTAGATGTCACTACAGACGGCTGTGACGTTTAACGAGAGCGAAAGGTTATTGTAGCAAGATTCTTTATATTTCTTAAGGAGATAAAAACACCTGAAATAGGGGCTTCAAATGTCGTTTCTTTTGTTTATTACAGGTGAGTGAATATTTTATTCTTCTTAAATTTCTTATTTTGTTATTCTTAAAATTGTAAATACCTATTATCAATAAAAGACTTTTGTTTATTACAGAGAAACGCAATTAAGTCTTATGTCAACCGAGAATGTCAAACCATTATATATATATATATGTTATGGTTGAGATTTTCACGGGTGTAAGATGTAGAATAATTTTCTCGGTTTACCCGCGTAATGTAGTCCTTAGAAGGACTTTTTAACTCCTGACGTTTCGGACAAATCACATTGTCCATCTTCAGAGGCCTTATGTCTTGAGTTTTGCTTTGAACTGATCGCTTGAGCGTGTCCGTTCAATCCAAAAGTCAAAACCTAAGTGGTTGCAAATCATTTTAATAGTCTAGGACGCAGAACGCGTTTATCTGCAACCACTTAGGTTTTGACTTTTGGATTGAACGGACACGCTCAAGCGATCAGTTCAAAACAAAACTCAAGACATAAGGCCTCTGAAGATGGACAATGTGATTTGACCGAAACGTCAGGAGTTAAAAAAGTCTTTCTAAGGACTACATTACGCGGGTAAACCGAGAAAATTATTCTACATATATATAAGATAAACGGTGTTAAAGGTAGATCAACAAAGGTCATGTAAATCTTACTAGATCAACATAGTACGGGAAGAGGTGATTATATATATATATATATATAAATGATGAATAATTGATTTCCGTATTGTTTTGACATAATATGTAAATGTAGAACGAACATGGCGGTCACGACTCGTAATCTACTACCCGCCGTCCAGGAGTGTCTAGTTGATCGTATCGAAAACTTACCTAAAACGTGTACATTCAACTTAAGAAACATAGTTTACACTGTACGGATGCATATTATTAAGCGTTTCATGTTCAAAACTATCCATTGTTGATTTTGTGGCGATACATCGATTATACAGGGCGTTAAGATACGTACTTGACTTACAGCGATTCCTGAGCTTATTTGGAGTAAAAAAAGTTGAAAAGCATTTTAGTCTCAGGCGACATTTTTATTTTTTTTTCTACTAAAACATTAAAAAAACAGTATTGGAAACTTAAGGTCGGGGCAGGGGGTTGGGCGGTTACACGGCTACATAACCAGTGATGACATGTGAAAGATTTTTTGTATAATTGAATTTGAAAAAAAAGCAAATAAATTTAATTTACATTTTTTACTCTAAATAAGGTCAGGAATCACTGGTTAAGTTTTTCAGGTACATCCCTTAACTCTCGGTATTTGGCCAATGCCAAACAAAAATAAAACATAATTTCTTTCAACTTTGGAATAACTTATTGAAGCTTATGAATCTGATTGTAATATATTTTTAATAATTGATGACAATATAAACAACTCTCAAAATTAAACATGAATCCGAAAATGAACAGAAAAGGAAAAGATAACGATAACAACTGGAACTCGAACCCAGGACCTCATGGTCTCTAATCCACTGAGCTACAACTATCCCAGGGGTAGCGTTGGGTTGGTACGGTAGGTAGCAGCTTACAACTCATGACCGCCATGTTTGTTCTACGCTAGCTCGATCTATCTATAATATTTCTTTCGCAGCTCGGACGGCCAGTACCCATCCTTTGTCAACCCCCGTTGCTACTCACCTCATTCCTCTCATCCCCGAAATTTTATTCTAATCTTCGGGAATTAGGCCTTAATCACGTTCATTAATAAAAAAATACATATAAATTGCCTGTGATAAATTACCTGTTTATAAAAATCTCTTATACTCGTACTATTGCCTACGCTAATCACCTTCAGAATTAAAAAAAAATGAAATCTTATGATTAAATAAAATACATTTTTTTAAACACTATTCCACTTTTTATTTTTGTCCGTGACCGGTTTCAACCTGTGACGGATATCTTCAGACTGGTACATTTTAAGATAAAGCAATACATTGCAATCAATGCTTCATGTCAATATAACAACCATCAATTCGGATGCATCCAAGCGACGGATGTACAACTAGATCAGATAATACACAGCCTTTGGGTATTCACAGCACACAGCGGAGAGTGCTGTCAGGACTATGGGCAAGTGTGGCTGTATTCCAACATACCAACCCCTATTGCAGTGGCTGATTCCATGTAGGAACCATATAAAGGCTGCCAGTGACGTGCACTTTATAATATTAATAATAATAACGATGATGGATTAAAATGCAACGAATTTCAGATTAAAACGCATTTTTCATGAATTTAGTAAGGAACAACAATCACCAAAAGATGATCTCTATTGCTCACTAGTTCGTTCTCATCTTGAATATGCCATTGTCATTTGGTCTCCTTTCTATGCCGTTCATATTCATCATATTGAATCTGTAAAACATCGCTTCTTACGTGGAATTGTATGGAGATTAGAACGAGAAAGAGGCAATTACTCCTATGTTGAAATTGAACAAACCATAAACATTTCTGTATTAGAAAAGTGTAAGAAAGACTTTGATCTTACTTGTATTTAAAAAAGAATTAATTATATTATCGACTCACCTTCTTTGTTGCAACTAATTCAGTTCAACATTCCTTGCCGTAGACTCAGAAACAATGAATTGCTTTTCCTAAATAAACACTCTACTAATTATGGGTACCATTCTCCACTGTCCAGAATGTCGAGATTTGTTAACTCAAGCAAGAAATTTTTGGTACTAGTCTTAATGACTTTTGTAGGGCTTTACGTAATTAGAACTCTAAGATTATCATTTAGAATGTCTAAAATCGTGAACTCTACTAAAACCATGTTCAGGCTTTGACTTGAATGTTCTCTCAAATGTATATTTTGTCCTCTTTTTGTCATTGCTTCATTCTTGTATTATGTATGTGCTGTTATTTTTCTGTAGCTCTTGTTTATTTCATTTCTTGTTATGTATTTTGTGTAATTGAACATTGGTCCGAAAATAAATAAATAATTTAATAACCATTTTCAAATATTCAATCCACAATACCTTGAAAAACTACGTACAGACGACTTTTGATCATAGCGCAATGCACGTCATTGCAGGCTGCGTTCCGTAACAGGCATTAATGTAAACTGCCGTATGTAATTGATGGAGGCACGGAGGCTTTGAACCATCAGTGCAGGTTGTGCCGCAATGTAATCCGATTGAAGTCCTGGGAAATGGGTGTAATTGGATTGATGGGGATGGATTCTGATTCAAGTTTTGGATTACATATTTACCTGTCATACAATAAAGCATGAATATTGATTGTGTGCCCAAGTAAAAAATATAGATTCACTGATCTAGAAATGTCTGGTTTCATATAATTTGCGCAGATTTTGGTGTCTAGAATATCTAGGAGAAAGCCATAATTTTGAGCTGACAATATTATATACATAACGTGCTATGGAGCTTTGGAATATATATTTTATTGTAATAAAATAAAACAGTGTGACATGGCTAACATTTGTTCAATAAAAATAAAGATTTACAAAAGTTCTAAATGTCGATATTCGTGAATTATTTTCTAGGTATGTTATAAAATATTAACTCATATTACTGAGATACCAAGGCAATCTATATAATTATTGCACAGGTATTCCGTAGATTAATTAGGCCATTTGTGTAATACCCGCTTTAGCTGTTTGTTAATTATTCAGAAAATTTAAGTGCCATAGAGGTACAACAGTGAAAGAAACCCGTTTGAATAATTAATTTATCAAAAGAGATCTATATGCTACAATGCATAATTAAGCGATGTCAAGGCGATGATTCGGGAAGAGATTAATTGGGGCGGAACACTCTCTATTAGTTGACCCTGCGATTTGAACGAATCACACACTCTTTGCACTGGTGGCTCGTTGCATTTATCTGTCGATTCATACAAAAAAGAATAACGCCGAATTGAGAGTTTTTTGTTTTGCACAAAGCTTGAAACGTTTTCCGAACACGCTTCAAAAAACTTAATTTGTAATAGAAACAAAGAGAAAAAAGGTTTTGTTTGTAAGTTTTAATTTACCATGTACTTTTGGATTAATAAATTCGCTACCGGTTTCGACACAACCGTGCCATTGACGAGCGTTCTCGTCTAGAATTTATTAATCCAAAAATAGCAAAAGTACATGGTAAATTAAAACTTCCAAACAAAATGTCTAGAAATTGCTATATAGTGAATGCCGAAAAAATACAAGAAATAGAAAAAAGGTTTACTAAAAAAATTGGCACTTCAAAGCATTTTTTGTACAAGTACAGCTCATGTTTCAACTGAAACCACCAACACGAAAATTGTGGGGTTCCAAATGTATATACGTATCTTAAATGAACTGTAAACAACGGCGAAATATTAATTACGGTTTTGGTTGATTATAATATAGGCCAGAATAGGGTTTTAAAGAAATAAGGATGACCAAGCACTTATACAATGATTTACATGCTAACGGACCTGCTCCCACGAAAGCAGTTTTGCTTCAGGCTAACGAGAGCACTAAATAAATAACTGTCACATTACAGTGTTGCCATACATAGTGTTGGTTAGGGAAAGTAGGGATTGGATAAATGGCAATTAAGGAACCAAATACATTATCATTTCAGAACCTGATGCTATATTTTTTCTAGGAATGTGAAATACATGTATGAAGAAATGCCGGATAAAAGTTTATGCCAAATTATATCTACTCGTAGTATTTTGCTAAATAATTTAAAATATTAGTGATCAAATTATCAAACGCAAAACACGATTTTCGTGATTTTGAAAACCGTGACCAACCCATCGCCATTTATCAAAAGACCAAGCTAGAAGAAGGAAAGCTATTTGATCTTACGTTGTCAACATTTGTTATGACCGGGTTGAGGTTCTTGTTATATCTACGATGGGGAGGATGTCAATACTGTTATTTCCATTGCTTTGTGGTTAATGGCTGTAAAACGGGCTGCGCATCTATAAGTTTACTATAGTTAAAAATTCAAACTAAATTCAACTGTTGCGCAAAATTAAGACTGTACGGGGCTAGCTGCTATTCACTGTTGAAGAATCTCTTAGCTCTGCTTCACACCCAACTTTTTGTGAAGGAGATTTTCTCCGATTTAATGTTTCCCCGATACTTGAGCCGGTCTGAGACACTCATTTCAAGAATCTCAATTGGCTTTTTCTGTTAGGAGGATGCTGCCAACAAGACGTAGCAAAAGAGCTTTAATTTTAGAGAGGCGATAAGGGTGACAAAATTAATATCAAAGCTCAACGAAAAGTTTAGTTTTAATCTCATTAAGATTTCTGTTAGATATTGATAGAAGAAAACTTGCAGAAATTACTTTTTTTTTTATCAATTTTTAAATGGATTCTATTTTTATGTTAATTCCACTGATCTGTCATGGAGCAAGTGGAACCCCAATAGGGGAATATTGGACTGGAAAATGGGGTAACGGAGGGTAGGGGGAAACGGAAGGGAAAGATCGGATAAACACTAGATTTTTACACAAAAGTTAACTGTATAAATTACCGAATGTAGAATCCGCCTCTCACTGCAAAAAACTGTGTTTCAAACGTTTGATAATATAAAGTAAAAAATATTTTATCTTAAGAAATCACTTTTGAATTAAATATTTGACTTTATTAAGTTACTGAAAGCTATGGCAAAATTATTTACACGACCTAGATATTATATACAGAAACAAAGTTCATTTCCATAGACTAAAAGACGTACCAAAATAAATTATATTTCATGGACTAATTTCAAGATGAAATTTCATCTTTTAAAATGAAATAGGAATTCTGAAAACGGTGTAGGTACATGAAAGCACATCAAATTCTTTCTGAAATATATACTTTGGTACAGTTTGACATTTAAAAGTAGACGGAACTTGAGGGCGCTGAGATTGTTTAAAAGTCTTTAAATGGCAACATCAATATGAAAGTAAGTTTAAAAAAGCATAAAGATCCAAATGCATAATTTTGACTTAAACCAAATAGTTTTCAGAATTTAGTTGTACTTTTCGAAAGGAGATGATTCTACATCATATTCCAAATTACAAGGATATTGAATTTCAAAATTGGAACTTTACAGGATAGTGATAGTTTAGAGACAGAAGCATGGTGTAGGTTGAGCTTTTGATTGTTTTGCACCAGAATTGAAAGGGAATTTTTTTATTATTTTTTATATTATTTATCTTCATAAAACATAAAAGATAAGGGATTTATCGATGTATGTCTCACTGGGAAATTGCTATGTCGAGACAGACGTAGTTTAATTGACAACGAAGGCCTAAAATTTAGTGCAAAATAATCAAAAACTCGACTTGCACCGAGCTTCTGTCTCTTTAAACTACTCTCCTGTAAAGTTCCGATTGTGAACGATACTTCACGTAGGAGGTGTCGATGTGTTTATTAAATACATAAATGTATTGCAAAGGAATACTTAGAACACATGAACTCTGTGTTTAGTATATTTACTGAGATATTAAAATAATTAGGGAAATGTCAACTCAGTTGACAAATGTTAAACACAAAAGGTAAACTCTTCGTTTAGGAAAATCAGCAAAAATATGATTCATGCTCTTGAAAATAAGTTCCTTCATTACCACTACTTTGTGATTTTTGTAAGGGAAAAAATTACATTTAAAGTGGTTTCATTCTCCAGAAAATTACGTCAATAATACATAAAATCTACGTTGAATTTGGATATCGGAACCTAAATTCAAATTCACAAAAACTGTAATCGTTTCGCGAAATTGGAAAAGGAATAAATCGAAAAATTTGATGAAAAATAAGTTCAAGATTGAAATCGCGATTTATTTATATTATAAGTATTCGACATGCCCCCAGGTTACGGGATGTCAGATACTCAATATCTAATAATAAATTCTTTTATTGGGCATATGAAATTCGGTTGCCTTTTGCCCCAGACCTACCCAGGTTAGCCGCTTACTTATAGGCGTATATAACAGAGCAAATATACATAGAGATGCTCTAACACGTAAGGGGAATAAACCAAAATGAGAGGGGCGATGAGCGAGCTATAACTAAAAGACATGTATAATATAATAATGTAGAGTGGTTTATAAAGTAAAATAGAAAATAATATAATAACAGTTATAGTTGAAGTTTCACATAACCCCCCTCACTAGGCTAGCCTGTGTTAAGGCTGTAATTTTGCAAATTATTTTATAATTTAAAAATCCCTACGAATATACACTTATATTAAGATATGCTTCGTAAATCGTTGAATCAATAATTTCGAATTAGGGTGAGTGCCCCGGTAAACGCCCTACCATTACTTTTAATCCAATTTTTTTACATTGTGTTTGAATATTTTTTGTGAATCAGATTTATTTATGCTAACCGGAAGAACGTTGTAAATTCTTATCGCAAGCTACCTAAAATTCCGTTGCCCAAAAGTAGTATGAATTACAGGAATTTGGAGTAAACCTTTGTTGGCATTTCTAGTAATACGAGTGTTTACTCTTTTTTCATAGTATTTACTTTTGTTTTGTTTGAGTGAGGATTGTTTTAGCGAAAATTTGCCGAAAATTAATAAATAAATGTTTTGCAATTTGCTTACCTCAGTCAAACTCACTTGAAACAAACGTGGACGGCAATGAACGAGGCTGGTGTCAAAATGGGTGTCACGTGACCTTTGTATCCAGCTGTCGAAATGGCACGTTATGACTAGTCTATTCATTCTGAAGTCAGTGGTATATAAGGTAACAAATATATTTTACTAAATTTGTTAGAATTAACTTACTGAATATATTTTATATAAATATATTTTACTAAATTTGTTAGAATTAACTTACTGAAGGTTAATAAACCTCACTGAGGAAGATAACATCAACAACTATTAATTAAAACATGAAACAGCCGAATAAACAGAAAATAAAAAGGTAACGGTCGCGACTGGGACATGAAAGATCGCAGCCACAAATTGTGAGAAATAATTGACGATAACGTTAGCATTTTTCAAAGGGAAGTATGAGAATGATAAAAATGATCGAATGTAAATAGGTCTTGATAGCTCAATTGGTAGAGGAACTGATATGATTATAAGGAAATGTTCTACAAATTTATATGTAACCATGGAGAGTCAATACTTTCCATTCAAGCTTTCACACCGTTGATTTATTCATACATCCACGAAAACAGTTTTAATGTGCTTTTACGAATATAAACAAGCCTCTACTTCTGTCAATATTGAAAAAAAAACATAACATCAAAATTCCATGAACACGTAATCGTCATTATTTGCTGGTTGAGTTCTAGAAGTCGAAAAACATTACGTAAATTGGTAATAACTGATTTATTTTACGTCAGTTGTAATTGTACTTCTTGACATTATTTCTTCAGTGTGCATAATGTAATTAATTAGTAGGTACGTTATCGCATGTCACTGTTTATCAATATTAACAGTGAGTTGCCGAGAATTTAAATAGCGTCGGCTGAAACAGTTAAATATCGATCTGTTTTTTTCCGAGAAGCGCAATAAAACCCTATACAAAAGCACAATCAGAACTCATCTCGGAAATGATTACATTTTAAATGAACTCCCACGAGTTGGAGCCACCGTACAACCCCCTTACGGACCTTCGCTAGAACCATTAAGCGGAGCAATTGAAGCGTTTTATGTAAGGAATCCGCAATCAAATGATAGCAATTTACTTCAAGATGAAATTCTAATTAAATTACCGAGCAATATAGTTAATAACTCAGTCAAAAGAACCTATTAAATACTGAAATTGGCTAAAACGTTACGATTTGCCAGGGAAATGTTTATAGGGGCTTCATTGAACAAAACCTCATTAGAACCAGGCAAAAAGAGTAATGTTAACCTTTCGCACTACGAATAAAAACAAAAATGCATCCCTTAGATTTTTTAGATATTTTTACTATTAAGCGGAAAAATTGTGGCATGCTGTAAGCAGCAAAAGCCGGATCTTTCTTTGTCCAGAAATTCCAGTTCTAGTCAACTGTTTTCATCTTGAAGCGATATTTCCATAATGAGCTAATGAGCTTTGAAATATGTTATTACGTAACGAATAGAAGATCTAAGAATACTTCTAGCCTCTCGTTTGCAAAACATCACACTACAACCAATAACACCACATCTCGCCAGAGGTTACCACAATCAACCAATCCGGTGAGCTCCCGCAAGCCTTCTTTGTTAATCAACCAATGAAGTCTAGCGGAACAGATAATTTTCGACCGCGCGGAACGGCTTGCCCGCCATGATAATTCCTAAAACAGACACCGAGCGATCAACTGCGTGCTTCTTTGGAGTACGCAGCCGGTTCATTATTGCATCATTCGATTCCATATATGGAAACATCAACTGAACGCGGGCTTGAGGCCTATAGCAGACAGTTACCATACTACCCTTGTAAACATCTAGTATGGTGTCCTTTTAACTGTTAAACTCAGTGTGAGAAAGATTAATACCTGTGTACTTTGGACGCTGACCACGTAGACTCCGCCTTGTCGACGGCGTCTTTTAACCATCAGCTATTCATGTAAGCCGCTATCAACTTCCTTCTTATTATTTATTTATTTATTTATTCACGCGTAGAAGGCTTTTACATGTTGATACATTTATCACATAGTTTTACAAGGGAAATTGTGTGCTGTACTTGTGTGTCTTGCCCATTAACTTGCCTGGTTAGAGCTCTTTCAGAGAGAGAGGATAGTCTAGAACAGTGTAGATGCCAACTTCTTGGCGGAACCTGCATATAACTTGTATGACCATGTTTTATTACAATAAATTCTGAGTTGAAAGCACGCCATCTCGTCAATTAATGTAGAGTAGATGTCTCCCTCCAATTCTAAGGCCGCGGCCGACTCATTTGACCTTGAGGAAAGGAAGCTTTATGTTGTACCAATGCTGAGCTAAGCCATGATGGAGCGGGGACCAGTCCTGAATATGATCTCAGGGTGAGTTGTGCATTTCTTTACACCAACTCTCTTTTCCCCATTTCCCTCCTTTCAGCACCCCTAACACCGGCTTCCCTTGTGGGGCTCTTCATCATCTTCCGTCCCTCTTTTCCCCCTTGTAACACTGTCGCCCCCATGTAACACTGCCGACCAACGTGGTGCTACTTCCTTTCCTAACACTGATAGTCATCGTAAGGCTTTTCGTCCTATCCGACCTTCTCCTCTTTCCCCCCTTTTTTCCCCCCCTAACAATGTTTATATATATGTTTATCTGTCAAAGTACGAAAAATGCCATACGGTTTGTTCTAATTTTTTTGTTTGTTTGTATAGTGAGAAAGAAAATCGGAAAGAGTTAATGTGTAATAAAGTTTTATGTGCAGTTGTGTAGTTTTTATTTAGATTTATTTATTGTGTTAATTAGGCCAGCGACAAACATTGTATTGTAAGATGCGTAATATAACCTAAAGTAATATTCAATTAATATTCTTTAGAAATACCTACCCTATGACTGTATAATAGATTTAGGATATATAAAGTTAAAGAAAACAGAAAAC
Source organism: Halesus radiatus (assembly GCA_022606495.2). Taxonomy (NCBI): domain Eukaryota; kingdom Metazoa; phylum Arthropoda; class Insecta; order Trichoptera; family Limnephilidae; genus Halesus; species Halesus radiatus. Next base: position 53,745 of record JAHDVE020005339.1, on the reverse strand, counting down.
AGAAAACCTTATTTGAGCAGGCGCTTTTGTTAGGATATTGACTGTGCTGGAAGCGAAGGAGATTTACGCCGAAAGTTAACAAACAACAAAGGAGATCTAAATGGCTTGAAGTACGATTGCTTTGTGTTGTTAGTTTGCCGAACTTTTATGGTCCCTACATTTATAAGCCTCTATATTTTCAAATAAACCTTGTTTAGATAAATACTGGTTCATTGGAAAACAATAAGCTTCAATGTTAACAGCTTTCAAGTAATATCCAAACATTTAATGATACTACAATACTATTAAGAACAAAAAAAACTACATCAAAAATGTATTTCAACGTAAAGCAGAAAGTCTCTTTCTAAGAGCAGCAAAATTTTCAAGCTGTTAATTATGGTAGTTTTTTGTTTAAAAATTTGACATTAACTATTTAATTTAATTTCTTCAAACGATTGGTTTTCACTTTGTGGCGTCATTATGAATAAATAAATTAAATAATATATTTTGTATTCACCACTTTATTAATATAAAGATATCTACATGATGATGATGATGATGATGATGATGATGATGATGATGATGATGATGATGATGATGATGATGATGATGATGATGATGATGATGATGATGATGATGATGATGATGATGATGATGATGATGATGATGATGATGATGATGATGATGATGATGATGATGATGATGATGATGATGATGATGATGATGATGATGATGATGATGATGATGATGATGATGATGATGATGATGATGATGATGATGATGATGATGATGATGATGATGATGATGATGATGATGATGATGATGATGATGATGATGATGATGATGATGATGATGATGTCGATGATGATGAGGGATGTCGCAGAGTTATTATTTATTAATTAAAAATAATGATAGTATTATTACGCAATACGATAAACAATGTTTTTAAATAGAAAAATATTTGTTAAATATTTTATAAATTTACATAGGCTTACCATTTATAAAAAACCTAACAGAAATATTACTTTTTTCTGACCGTTACATTGTATGTTTTACAAAATATTTAAAATACGAATATGATGTTTAAAGTGGAGAGAAGTATGTTTAATAATTTGTCGTAACCAAAAATTTGTAATCTGCATTAAAAAAAAAAAAATATTTTTATTTTTTTATAATGCTTCTTCAAAGTTGTTATTATTAAATTTTATATTCATGATATTCTAAATATAGTTATTAATGTGAAAATAAATTTAAGAGAAAGTGTTAATAGTCAATTAAATATTATTATTAAACAAATATTAAAGGAGACATGGTTAACAAAGGTGATTTACAGGGTGCTATTATTTTATTATTAGTTAATGTCCAAGAAATGCAAAAAAAAAAAAAATTCTTTCTGGAAAAACTATCGCCCATATACATTCGAAAGAGAGTTAATTCTTAGTAACAGCTGAAGCATATTTCAGATTTGTATGTAAGTGTATTCAGTTGTCAATATTTATTATTAATTAGTCTGTTTGGCTAAGCTTTCCAGGATGGCCTGAAAAGCAGTTGAGCGTATAAATACTAAATAATTAACATTCGCAAAGGAGTATGAAAGAATAAATAATGCATAAGATAGCGTGTTTCATCTCCCAGAAGCTTTTATTACCGGTATAGGTGCTAATTAACAGGGTGTATAATTCATAGTGTAATAAGGAAGTGGAATAATAAAGGTTCATGTTTTTTGTGGTTTACCGGTAAAATAAGGTTCATTTTGTAAATGGGCTCAACGTGAGTCAGACAAGTTTATCAACGTTTAAACTATTATTCATTTTGGTATAAAGTACTAAAGGTTGGTTTAGAATTTTTTTAAATGCCACAATTTTACTGAGATTTAGATTTTTTATTTTATATTATTTTAAAAATCTCATTATCATTATTACTTATTATTATTATTATTTCCTATTACATTTTTTTAAGTGTTTTTAATTATTATATATTTTTTTTAATTATGTTTATGACTACATATATATATTTTTACAAATACATTTATAATTTTTAGGAGGGGAGAACATTTATAAAATGACTTTAAAAAGCTTAAGAAGTTTTTAATAGATATTTTTATTTTTACAAATTTAGTTATTTATTGAGGACTGTCGACGAATTTGCCCACCGATGCATGATTTTTTTGCTTATTCTATAAGTGACTTTAGGTAAGCACTAACCGGCTAGCTTAGCTAAGCAATTTACGTGTGTATTTCTTTCATTAATGAATATGATTGTCTGAAAAGATGAGTTTTAAGTTTAGCTCTGAATTCTGATCTTCTGAGTCTTTGATCATTCTTAAGCCATGCGGCAGTTCATTCCAGGCTTTAGGTCCTGATATTCCAAAAGCACGATCACCGAACTTAGTATCATGTGTGCGCTTTGGTTCCTTCAACCTCCCGATAGCTGATGACGCTGCTGACCTAAGGGTGGACTATCGTGAATTGGTGTTTTCAGGAATACACAGTCCTGATAAGTAAGCCGGAGCTATTCCGTTAAGTGTCTTAAATACCACCCGGCAGAGCTTAAACTGGATTTTTTCAGGACATTTGAGCCAGTGGAGATTTTTGAGATGCTCTGAAATGTGGTAATATTTAGATACACCGGTGATAAGTCTTACCGCAGCGTTGAAAACTAATTGCAATTTGTTAATTTTTAGTAGCGTTGTCAACTATCGAAAGGAACTAATACGTTAATTACTGTCAGTATCGCCCTGGTGATGTACCGCCATTTAGAAGCGAAATATTGCGTGAAATGGTCTTAGCCGTGTTCAGCTTTTATTATAATATTTTGTAATTTTATTAGACGAATATGTACCTAAAGAGTACCGTAGGAGAAATATTAAGAATAAGAAATGTATTAATAGAATACGTTTATGAATAGAATATGAAATGAACACTGTAGGAGTACCACTGTATAGAATTAGTTATCATTATTTTTAAGTTTATTATAGTAAAGAATACTGGAAGCGAAATATCATGAAAGTATCACTATACGAGTATAAATGCTGTGTTACTATTATTATTTTATTGTATTGTATATTAAAAAAAATTGCAATTTTTATTTTTTAAATAATTTCCTTCGTAGCTAATGGACTGCCTGCGGTATCGTCTTTGTACGGTGTTTAAATATATGGTATAATGTTATTTAACCCTTTAGGTGCCACATGTATTTTTTAAAAATGCTGGAGAAGTGTCGATAATCCATGAATATATATATATATTTATTTTGATTACTTTTATTTTTAGATACGTGTTTTCAATAATGTGACGTAATTTTAGAACCGTAAGTGACGCGGGACGAATTTTATGGCTCGAGCTATTATCGTTCTGTGGCACTCAAGTACAATAATGTATCGGAACGATATATAGTTCGGTGGCACCTAAAGGGTTAAATGTATGGTTTTCTGTGTTGTGTACATTCGTTTATTATCTATATATAGTATATATATAATATATTCATACAATCACAAATTGCTCCGAGTAATATGACTGTTATGGACTATTGATGGTGTAAAGGTTTGTCACATAACGAGTAGTTTAATGACATCATAAAATGCCACTTTTTGTTGTTGAAAAACGCTAAGAGAACACCTGGTTTCTGACATTAAAATAATTCAACTTGCTTTCTAGTTACTGAATTATTACCTGTGTCAAAACAACTATCTTTAATCATTCAATTTAATTTAATGTCCTTATATTTCTTTTGTTTAGATCTCACACGTGCTCAGGGGGCCAACTTTATTAAATCTCTTACGAATTATGAAAAGAAGACTCATCTAATGTAAAAAAATTCATTGGTTTCATGGTGTACACCTTATGTTTGTTACATGAGCGTGTACGGATACACAGGTGTAATATAACACGTGAATAAATTATGCGAAAAACGAATTTACCTCATACCGTATTTACGTGGAAAATGAATTCCACAGCGGTGTTTCATGAAATACTAAACCATTAGGGTAATTACGTGCTGAAACATCGGGAGTATTACATGAGCTAAATAGTCACGTAGCCAGAATTGCTTTGAAGAAATTGCACAAATCAAATAATTGTTTAAAGAAAATATAATCCTGTTTAATATCACCCAGGTGAAAGCAAAATTACTGTCGATACTAAACAAAAAATGTAGCGTTTATGAACTAGAAATGACAAATCACCTGCACTGTTTCTCCGATAGAAGCTTACACAGAACGTAGGTTCATATACATAAGTCAAAATATTCCAAACAGATCAGCTGCCCCAAAGCAAAACTAACCGACGCGTCGATAGGATAATGTAAAGGTCTTTCTGAAAGTGGAATTTTAGTAGAAAATTATACATAAAATTGACAATTATTTTAGTGGGGATTAATTCAAAATTTCTTGATACTCGGAACTTCAGGGTAAGAGAAGAATTGGCCAGACGACGAAGGGCACTAACGTCTGTTCTTCCCGAGCTTACTGAGCACCTGTTGAGTCGAAATTTTGCCTTAACACTGTTCAAATGCACAAATACGCTCGTCCCAACGAAATTTTCGATCAAATTTTCTATCAATTTAGGATATCTATTTTTGTGGATTAAGTTCCGCTCACCAGAGGACTAGTTATAAAAAAGTGTCAACAGAGTGAAAAACTGTCACCCAAATGTCAAATGTCATTACTGGTTCGCGATCTATTTACGCAAAATACAAATATTGAATGACAAATATTTGTTTTCCGTTTTCGAATGTCAAAAACTTTTTTTTTGTATTTTTTAAATAAAACTGAAGAGAACCTAACTTATTTTACTTATTATATGCTACGTCATGTCTTTTTTTTACGGAGGAGAAAAATCAATAATCAAATCAAGGAGTAAAATGTACGAAACGAAATGTACTTTCGCGGCATTTGATGTCATTTTATAGTCTATAAAAGTGGGCGGGCACTATTTTACTGGCTATGAAAGTGGGTGGGCACTTTCATAGACAATTTAGGATGTAAAATGATCAAATATGGTTCGAAACAGGCAAACAGAGCGTTGCTCAACAAAACTCTTGACTGATCGGTGCCCCAGATTGATCATTCGAAAAGTTGGGAAGAGCGGCCGTAAATGCTTAAAAAAATCGATTCATCAGCTAAGTAAATGCTAATAAGCAAATTATCTTTTAGAAACGCCCTCCACTATTGTATACCAAACAGCATTTTTTTCTCCTTTCTATCTTCTACGAGTTATTAAATTTGGGCTCATGTCGGGTTGAAATCATCTGACCATAATCCAAACAAACCTTCTGTTTTATTGCTCATTGAAAAACCGTATATAAATTTATGTTACCGGTTTCGCGTATCTCAACCTTCATCGACGTTACGAGACATCGCGCGTTCAAATTTGATTTTTTTCAGCAAAGAGGTTTCAAAATATTTTGTAAAAGGTTTTGCTGAAACAAATTTGTTTTGTTGATCTTCATGGCATCGAGAAAAGCCTAAAATCCCCGTAAGTTTTCTAGAAACATCAGAAAACGTGAAAATGTCAAAAGTTATCACTTGCATCTGGGAATCAAATACAGGACGCATGTCTCATCGGGACAACACTCTAACCAATGATTCAATGAGAACTAATTATTTAAAGAAATACTTAGGTTATCCTCAAATAATTCCCAATTTTTTTTGTATGGCGATTACTGCTATGTTGAAATTGAACAAAACATAACCATTTCTACATTAGAAAAGCGTAAGAAATACTTAATTACTTAGAAAAATAATTAATTGTATTATTGAATCACCTTCTTTGTTCCAACTCATTCAGTTCAATATTCCTAGTCGTAGACTAAGAAACAATGAATTGCTTTCCTCAGTAATCACTCTACTAATTATGGGAACCATTTTCCACTATCCAGAATGCCGAGACTTGTTAACTCAAGTCAGAGCATTGATGTTTTTGGTATCAGTCTAAATGATTTTTATTGGGCTTTACGAAATTAGAACCCGAGATTATCATTTAGAATATCAAAAATTATGGACTACTTGACTTGAATGTTCTCTAAAATGTACATTTTTGTCCTCTTTTTGTCATTGCTTCATTTTTATATTATGTCTGCGCTGCTCTTTTTCTGTAGTTCTTGATTATTTCATTTCGTGTTATGTTTTATTTGTAATTGGATATTGGTCCGTAAATAAATAAGTATGATTGCAAAGTTTTACCAATTTATTATGTGCGTATTTTTCTGTTTTTTTTTGTCATTTGAGATTGGTTAATATTATTTTTAACGATTAAAATTTAGCATGGGTTTGGTAAGTTTCGATAAGTTATTCCAATAAATTAAAAAATAAATTTAATGAATTATTTCAATATTGTCTAAGGTTTCCGATGATGTTTGTCCGAATTTCCTCAGAGGCAGTCTTGATTCACCTTGCCCTGGTAGCTCGCCTGATGCGGTGAGAGTGAAGATTAGATGTTATTTTGGCTATATGTGTTTCTGTGACCTACTTTACGTCTCTGGCACTCTCGTGTAATAGTCTTGAAGCGTGTTTACTTTGGCCGCCTTGTTAAACCATCATCCCCCCGCCCTCATCCTGGTCAAGCTACTAGCAGCGCCTCTAGCAGTTGTTACGTATACGTAACGAATAGGAGATTCTAGTCGTTGAAAGAATAATACTTCTTGCTACTGGTTTACTTCTAGCCACTCGATTTCAAAACGATACGCTTCAACCAATAACAGCACGTTTCGCAATCAAATGACCTTTATCGACCAATCCGGTAAGTTTCCGCCGGCCATCATTGTTTTTCAACCAACGAGACAAGCGCACGGACATAATTTCCGGCCGCATAGGTCGGCGTGGGCTCACGAAGCAAGCAGCCGCCATTCATTCCGATTCCAAACCCAGAAATATCAGATGCGTGTGTGCCTTGAGCACGTAGCCACTTACTATTGCATCATTTTCTAATCTAGACACGGAGTTGTCAAGCACGTTCTAGTGCCTTGGGCACCGAACGCACGCCATTGGATTTCCTAATCCAGACGTGGAATTACCTCTGTGTCCGTATAATTGTTAAAATCAGTGGGGAAATGTATAATCTACCTGTGAACCGTGGACGCTAGTTGCATGGACTCCGGCCTGCTGTTAGCGACGCCCGATTGCCAGCCACTCATGTAAGCCGCTACTAAAATTTTCCTTCTTATTATGTGCTGAATATTTGTGCCTTTTCCAATAACATGTCCGGTTGGAGAACCTTCAGAGAGAGAGATTGTCAAGAACAGATTAGGTACCACCCTTTGCGGTGAAACCCGTATATAACTTACCTGTCCATGTTTTGTTATAAATAAATCCTGAGTTGCACACATTCTCTTCTACTAAGTAGTTAGATACCCACTCCGATTCTAAGGCTGCGGCCGACCCATTAACTTTGAGATGAGAAACGCTATGTTTTAACAGCTGAGCTATGCTGCATTGGAGTCAGGGTTCAGTCCTGAATCTGGTCTCTGGGTGAGTTTGCACTGCCTTCTTTTCACCAACCCTCTTCTGCCCCTTTTCTTCACAATCCTCACACTGACGCCACAATCCTAAATTTGGTGACCAACGTGTATGTCGTCGAGTCCCTCTTTTTCCTCTGTTCTCCACCATCCTAATACTGTTCACCCAACATGGGGCTTTTCCACCCCACCCTAACACGGTAAATGGTTGGATGGAAACATAGATATTTATTTGATTTTTGATCAAAAACCCTAGAGTCCATGCTTATTTAGAATGATCTAAGAGGAGGGAGGAGAAGATTGGGAAATCACCTAGCTATTCAATCTGGAGCGCTATTTTAGTCCTTTTCAAGGAAGATTCCTTATCTTTTTCTATAGAATTAAAGACTTTTTGCTTAATTGTGGTTCCGATTCCACGTCAATGACAATATACTTTTAAAGAAGTTTATGGTTTAAATATTCCAGTATTTAAAAAAAAATAGATGTATCACACATACTTAACACGTGCAGTTTATCATAATTTTTAGAATTTAAATCACTTTTTTCTGACATTTCGGGTTTTTGGCATTGGTATTTTATAAACATCGCAATTTTTTTTAATTCGGTTCATTTAATAGCATTGTTATGCGAAAAATACCTTACTATTAATCTTTAAATCCAATACTTACTCACATATTATGTATCGCAGAATGACAGTTGTGATTCAATAGAACCGGAACTGCAGGCAACCAAAAATTCTATGGATAAGGACAATGCCTTATCCAGAGTGCCTGACTACTAAACACGTCTAAAGCCATTTCAAGCGAAGTTTCTATTATGAGTAGTTTCGTTCAGACTTTGAGAGGCGTTCAACGACATGAGCTGGACAAGTGCGAACAAGTACCAAGCAATACTTGAACACTGCTGGAAATATCCTAAAATATTATTATAGCATAAATGACTTCATAAATCCCTTTGACGTCTTAATTATTTATTTGCTAGTTGAGGTGTGTTGTTCGTTGAAACTAATTGCGTGCTTTCACCAGAGTGATACTGAGAGAATCTACTATTCAATTTTTATTTTTATTTTTTTAATTATTCTACTACAGATTAATCATTCATTTACAGTACAAGATTTATTATTTTAATATTCTCAACATTTGGGAAGACAGGTATACAAAAGGTTTTAAGGTTATTTAAAGAGTAATTAAATATGTCTACTGTTTTAGAAACTTCATTCAATACCACCATTCCTCTTGTCCTGCTATGCTGTCCTAGGACATCTTTTTTGTCGTGTGGTATCTTGAACATGTCGTGGCGACGACTATGGCTGAAGTTTTCAGGCAACTATAAGCCATAGCATTCTAAAAGGAAATGGGCAACAATAAAGTTATGCACTACATTAATACTAAGTATTGCAATATTTGCATAACGTTTGGTTTTTAGGTATTAATTAAGTCCATATGGTGCAGGAGCCTCGGGTACGTTCCATTCGTCTACATATAGATATTCCTGAAGTTTTTTTTCTGTTTCTGTTCCAGCATATTTAGCTAAATTTCATTAATCTACCACTGTATTGTTGAGTATCTTTTATTCTAGAACGTTGTGCTAATACAATGTTTGAATATTGTTTAACTTTAAATCTGTACGTGTTACTACGCCAATAACTCGCAATCTTTGGATCCAAACAGAGAAGTTTACACTTCTTCCACGGAGGTCGTCATTTAAACAACTTCCAAATACACATCGGCACTGAAAAGGAGGCTTTGGGAGCATGCGTTATGTTTGTGGTCATTTAAGGATTCGAAATCAGAGCATCAATACAAAGAACATCGATAGTGGGTCATTAAACAAACATACGTAGATCCTTTGGAAACAAAAGTTGTTTAAAAGTTTCCCTGGGCAAGACACACTGTTACCCCACCCGAGGAAATAAAACAAAATAATGAGACGTAATCACAAACTTCCGAGATGTTTTATATCATAAATAACGAACTTATGTAATTTTATTTTAATGTTGTAAATTTATTAACATTTACCCAAACCGTAATTTGTAATGTAAGCACTTTAGTGAACAAAACCATTCAATTACAAACCGTTTTGAATGGTTAAGTTATTGGGCAATAAATCGGTGTGGTCAAAATTAATGATATTTACATAACGCTTTGCGCTATGTGCTGTATTTAATAAGGTTTTTGGGGAAACCAGATTTTTTGTATTTCGTAACACATCTACAAACTCAGAATAAAAAGGTTTTGTTTCTGATTATTAAGTAGGCAGTGGAAACACGAGGCAGGAATATTAAATCAAACTCTTATTGAAAAATGAACATAATGATAACGTCGATAGAGATGTTTTCCTTTGAGGAAAAACCGCTTTTAAATTAAGCGTATATTAAATAAGGGTAAGGAATTTCGCCGAATTTAATTAATAGGGGTTTATTTTGGTAAGCAGTAACTTCGTGCTTTACTTTAAGAATGTATCTATTTTTCTGAAAAGCTGAAGTAAAAATCATAGTTTTTTTTTTTTATTACGTGAGAATATTTAAAGTGAAATCATATAATATAAGTCAGTGAAGGCAGTCTGGGTTGGTGGTTGAAATTTGGTACAATCAAGTCGATCGTATTACCGTATAGTAAGAAAAATATATATTCCTGCCGATGTATTACAGATATTTACCCTAGTATGATCAACAGAATCGGGCGGATTTGAAATAACCTCTGTTTTGGCATCTTAAATGCATAATTGTTGACTACCCACTCCGAGACACCCGACCCAATTCCTATTGTGACGAGAACAAGAACAGAAGTTCGATCTGAAGGCACGTCGCGCGATGACGAGGGAGTTCACCACCGCGATATCAGAGCAGCTGGCCAATTCTGGATTAGTGAAGTTATAGTGAGGTGAATTAAGTGCTAAGGGGATATCCACGAACAAGGTAGGTCTATGCAATTTCCGTGGCATCCTCCTGTGTTTCTTTGCAGTCCTTCCTTCACCTATTTTTTATCTCATCTGATTCTCCAGATTAACTTCGCCGCCAGTTCCAGAATTGGGATTCTTTCAGAGCTATCGAAACAACCATTTAGAGAGAGGATCTGGGTTCGATTTCCATTTACAACCGTTACCTTTTTATTTTCTGTTTCATATTTCATTAAGATTTTTTAATATTATCTTTTTCAATAATTAAATATTACAATGATGTTTACGAGCTTTATTAATATGTTCCAATACGTAGAATAAAATTAATACAAATATAGAATACAATACACAATAAATCTAATCTTTTTTTCATCAAAAAGTATAGTAAATATCTAGTAGGGATTGGAAGTTATTTATTTATTTTTATTTTACATTATGAAATATATGCCATTCAAGGAATTGATCTTTAGCGATTTTAGAGGCACCTTTAACAATTATATGGGGGCTAACGGTGATGTAAAAAAACACTTTGAAGATATAATGAAATACAAAATAACTTTTTTTTAAAATACTAAAATAAGCATTATGGTGGACTTTAAATTAAATTCAAAACTACCAATTTACGTTGGAATACAAATTTGCGGTACGTAATTTAAAATATCGACCAGAAAAAAAGTTTTTTTTTCAATGTTTTGTTTTTATATTTTTATTTACGTAATTATATTTACATAGCAAATAAGATAATTAAAAAAAAAAACAATAAACCCGCCAAATAATATATTTTTTTCATGGCCACTTCATAATTAAAAAAAAAATTAAAATACTTCTCATACGTAGTAGATATTTATTAAACCTTTAATTGAAAACAATATATCATTCATTTTGGATGGGTATTTGGCCTCAAATCCAAAATTAAGTTATGTATGAAACAGGCAGCGCAGCCGTTCCTCTTAACAGTTGAAATGCAAATAGGACGAAAGGGAGGAAAAACAATCCCTGCCTGGTAATAAATCACATGCCTCGAGTCTGTTGGCTTATTGAACATGTGAATACATACAAAGATTTCTCCAAAGTTCTGAAAATTAAAGAAAGACTGTTTTAGCGGAAATACAATGTTATTTTAAGCACCCAAGCCGACGAGAAAATCTCGTTGTTTCTTTTTAGGTAAGAGATATTAACATGAAACCAATTACATTTTTTGATGTAATTTTCAGAAACAGTATTTTTAATACTCAATAAGTATTTTATTATTAATAACAGGCACTCAAATTCAATTACTGGAGTTGTGTGGACAGTTGGGGTTTGTATTTGAATAACTAACTAATTAATTAAGTAATCATCACGACTTTTCACCGCAGGGGTACGCAGAGAGGACGGACCTCCAAGAAACTCGATCTTGGCATACACTTCTTGCTTCATTCACATTTATAAAACGTCTCATACATTCTCTTCTGTTATTTCGATTTCTGACATGGCCCGACTTAAGTATTTGATTCACTTGACTGTGTCAAGTCTTCCTCGGACGTCCCCGGCTTCTTTTTCCATTCACATTCGCGTCATATATTCTCCTTACCCTCCTTTCTTCGTTCATTCGCTCTACATGCCCAAATCAACTAAGCGTTCTTTTTCTTAGTCTTACTCATTACGCTTACATCCGCCTTGCATTCTATCCTTGCACATTCTCCTCAGAGATCACATTTCTATAACATTCAGTCTTTCATCCTCCCTCTGCCAGTTCCATGCCTCACTGTCATACATCAGGGCCATACATAGATGTATTTGAATAAAAGTTAATAGTATTTAAAAGCGATTAAACAAAAAATTACTTTATTATTGTTGAGGGGTAAGGCTCTCGACTACGAATCCGGAGGTCGTGAGTTCAAATCCCGGCGCGCGGAAGGAAATATTATTTAATTAATTAGAGTTGTTTCACAATTAATTAATTTATAATGACGAATAGCATATTTGCGGCACGTTCCAGAGTTGAAGATACTCTCAGTATCGCCCTGGTGAAAGAACACTATTCATAGTTGACAGGTTGCTTAAAATGTCTATAATCGTGTTTGGTGACCAGATCTAAATAGCCAGGTACTTTCTCCCCTTTCTCTCCATCATCTCCGTCTTCTCCCCACTACTTTCACCGTCACAACATACCCACCCCAATTAGGGATGCCATGGTCTCACTTGCTACGGGCGGTTGGGAGCAGTTGGAACTCTTGTGCGGTGTTCATATAAAAAATAAAAAAAACAAAAAAACGTCGAATGGCGATATCGGTTATCTTTCAGAACGGTATGAGATCGCACTTCTATGGAAATTCTGTTCAGGGGATAAGAATAATCTGCTAAAATCCGATACATTGCCAGTCAAATAATTGGGCGAATCTCAAACTTCCTAATGAGAAACTAGTTAAGCTTTTCATAGCTGCCAAAGTAGCCAGCTCTTTTGAGAGAATACAAACAGAAGGTTGAATGTTTCCAGCTATTTTGAAATTAGTACAGGGCTTCTCCCATCTAATGCTTAATCCGGAAATCCGGTCTGCCTACCGGCTCTTCCTTCGATACTATTGTTTTCCACGCATTAAGGGCGATATGGTTTGGAATTGACGTACCATACAATGTAGTCCGTCCCACCACCCACTTAGGTATATTATGCCTGAAAGCACTGCACGTCGACCCCTTGGAATAACAAGGTTCCATCTGACACAGCAATGTCATGCGATAATGTACTCTATAGAAGGTAACTTTAAGGCTCATTATCGCATAAAATTGCCGTGTAAGATGGAACCTTGTTATTCCAAGGGGTTGACGTGTAAATTTTTCCTCGTGCATATTTTTACCAGGTCCTGCTGCAAATATCTTTGTTCTGGTATATTTCAACTAAGGCAGACATTTCTTTTTATTATTATTTTTTTTAATGTTTTAGAGAAAATCAAATTTAATAATGTTATTATTATTAAGATCCGTACGTATTTGAGTTTTGTTACTTTTGTGATGTACACAATGTATTGTTTGTGGCACGTTCTGGAGTAGTAGATTCTCTCAGTCGTCCTGGTGAAAAACCAACATTCAGAATCGAAACGCTGCTCAAAATGTCTACTTCCCCTCTCCACTTCTAGTGTCTACCTAATAACATACCCCAATTGGGGATGCCATAGTCTCACTGGCTCCAGACGGGGGTTGCTGAAACTCTATAGCAGAACTCACACGTTTTTAAAGTTACTTATAATGGCGGACCCTAACGAGGTCCAAAACAAATGGAGAAAAAGGATATCTGATATAGAAAACTGGAAGGATAGAGTTCATAACTGCGATAATGTGTGAAACCGTTTTTTTATTCTAACAAACAATTTTTTTTTGATATAGGTTCTTTTCCGAGGAGGTCTTCAATTGCTTAATTCGTTTTCATTTGATTGCCTAAAAATTAGAACTTTTGGCGTTGGAACCGAGGGATAAGTAGTTAGATATCTACCTATAAACTTATATTTTATAGCTTTAATTTAGCAAAGCAATTTAAAGAAATAGAATTATTGAATGCATAAAAACAGCACTTCATTTCATTTGCGAATGTGAACTATTCACGCGTTCCATAATATGTTTTAGTTTATGATGACCTCAAGATTTAGGTCTCGGTATGTTAGGTGTGACTTAGTTCGGTTAGGTTAGATTAGGTCAGATAGGTAAGTTTTAGTTAGGTACCTGTGATTTGATTAGATTAGTAATTCCATCGGGTAGACTGAAATGTGCGGGTAACCTAAATTAATAATTTAACAAATGAATTAAAAAATATACTTAGTATGTGGTGGTGATTATTAAAATACATGTTTCGAAAGCGACGCTTTCATCATCAACAATATATGAATGCAAATATATAATAAGTATATTTTTTAATTCATTTATTAATAATGACGCCACAAAGTGAATGCTAATCGTTTGAAGAAATAAAAAAAAATCAACATTTTATGAAGGTATTAAATCATAGGTGTGAAATGAATAATGATATAATTACATAAAAGGAGATCATTAATTGTTTTTTGTAGAACTACATTTAATTTTTTATATTTAATTTAAATCAAATTTAATAATGATTAACCCCAGTTTGAAAATGGCCTTAAACGCCGATACAGCTGTCACAAAAATAAAAACTAAAAAAAAAATCCTGTATCAATTTTCTACCATAAAATTATGAATTTACATTTGCTAATAATAACATCATACTCGTAATTTAGTCCCTCCCGCTGGGTGCGACGCTAGTAGATAATATTTTGTGCTACCGATAAGTTTGTTTTTGGAAACCTAAAATCTTTGCAACTTTCAGCAGGATAGCCATGATCAACACATCTAATACTGACACTTATTAACATATAATCGGGTAATATATATATATATTTAAATTATAAATAAATACTAGGTTATTATAGACTAAACGTTGTCACACACATAGCATATTTAGTAGGGGTTGAATTATTATCTTCGTTTACCTCTGCAACAGCACAATATAGATCGCATGTCCCTGTTCTAAATTATCTCTAGTTTTTAACTCATGTTATGTTGCTCAAAAAAATTACAGTTCTGCAGTAATTCAGGTAGGATGCTACCCTGGTGTTGTGATCTAACTTTCCTAACGGGAAAACTTGACCTATTTTGCAATTCAGTACACCAATCTAGTGCATATTGAGAAACTTTGAGCAGTGTCTTTCACCGCATCGCAAGCAAATTTCATCACATGCACTACCGGCAAGACAGAAATAAATTAATCAATGTTTAAACTTGTCGGATAACTTAAAGTTTAGAATCACTTAAGATGTTGAGTACAAGTTATGTCGACTTGAGTCTTTGAGAGATGCGGTCGTTGTGATTTGAAATAGATATAACCGCTCGTATGCGCACATATAATTACGACCTCCGTAGAGTTGTATTTGCCTTTGACTCAGGGGTTGCAGAATACATCCCCGTAAATACATAATATATTGACGTGTTTGTTTACTTCAATATATCAGCGATTCTATGTTTGGGCATTGTGATGTTATTTATCAAGTTTTGTACATCTCTAATAATTGATTTTACTGTTATGGCAATGAAATCTTCTACTACCAAACCTTTATACCGCCGATTTAAAAAAAAGCCTTACGTGATACGCCTTGCTTAATTATTTAATTTATTGTTTTTAAAATAGTATATACATACTCGTACATAGCTATGTCCAACACAATCCTTAAATGCATTTATGCATGATAATTTATTTTAACTATAAAATAATCACATATTTTCATAGCTTAATTAAATATATATTTTTTAAAATTAACTTTTCTTCCGGTTAAGTCATCAAAGATCTTTTGTTGCTCCGTACATCAACGTTTTTTGAATATTTGTCATTTTTCTAAATTGGAATTTAATTTGATTCCATTTTTTTATTCAAAATAATATACAGTATATTTGCGCACGTTCAAGAAAAGTTCACGTGAAAGACCACCATTCAGAATTGAAACGTTGCTTGAAATGGCTTTTAGCCGTGATTGGTGACCAGATTTGAATAGCCAGGAATTTTCCCCCACCTTCCTCTACCCCTTCTCCTTCCCCCCCCCCTATACTTTCAGCCTCACAATATTCCCCAAATGGGGATGCCATAGTGTAATTGGCTCCAGACGGTTGCGAGCAGTTGGGACTCTTGTGCGCTGTTAATATAAAAAAATCCTAGTATTATGTGTGTGTGTATGTGCTGTACGTTTGCAAGTTTTTTTATGATATATGGCAAGAAATTATTTAAATTTAAATATTAAATAATAAACAAAAAGTTGTTTCAAACCACTACTTAATAAATAAATATCTACATGTATCGAAACCAAAGGGTCTCTCGACAGAATAAAATGTGTACTGAAAAATAATAAACAAAATAATAAACAAATTATATACATGGACCAAAAATGACAAGTTCCGAGAGAGGTAAACTAGTTGGTATTAATTAATTGATAAACTAAAGTTCTTAAAAACTTAAGACAAGATTTTTGTGCATAGCGCAAAGGGTAACAATTATTTTTTATAAACAATAATTATTAGCCTGAAACACTCATCCAAATTGAAAAAAACCTTTCCGAGCAAAGATAAATGTCGCCGACAGGACTCGAACCTGCACCCTTCCGATGTCCGGTCAGATGCTCTACCGTTGAGGTAAAAATAAAGGTAAATAAATTTACAGGTGAAAATATAATAAAAACAGTAATTATTGAATGGAACACTAGTATATATTGATTAACTTGGCGGGTTTGCGATAAGCCGACGTAGCCCAACGGTAGAGCATCTATCATTGCTCGGAAAGGTTTTTTTCAATTTGGATGAGTGTTTCAGGCTAATAATTATTGTTTATAAAAATAATTGTTACCCTTTGCGCTATCCACAAAAATCTTGTCTTAAGTTTTTAAGAACTTTAGTTTATCAATTAATAAATATTTGACAAGTCAAAGCAATTTTCACCAATAAAATGTAGACATAATTTGCCCCGACGCCATCTATTTGAGGGATTTAGCCGTTACAAGCCTTTCTCATACTAATAAAGTTGGTTGTTTACAGGTGAAAATATAATAAAACAGTAATTATTGAATGAAACACTAGTATATATTGATTAACTTGGCGGGTTTGCGATAAGCCGACGTAGCTCAACGGTAGAGCATTTGACCGGACATCAGAAAGGTGCAGGTTCGAGTCCTGTCGGCGACATTTATCTTTGCTCGGAAAGGTTTTTTTCAATTTGGATGAGTGTTTCAGGCTAATAATTATTGTTTATAAAAGTAATAGTTGGAATTTAAAAATAATTTTGTAAAATAAGCAAAATAATTATAAAAATATTATTATTATATTTGTATCAGAAAATAGAAATTCAAACAAAATTAAGGAAAAACCAAGGAATCAAAATAACAAAAATCATTCTGAATATATTTGTGTGATAAGAATGACGTTAATGTGAAAATAAATGAAAGTGGAGAAATTAAAAAAAAACAATTCTTATAGTGTTCATGTTTAATTTGTAGAACTCCATTATTATTTAAAGTTTTTAAATTCATTAATAATTATTACTATTTAATTTATTTACAATAAAAAAGTTCTGCTAGATAATTATTATTACGCATGACAGGTGTTTTGCCTTCCGAAGGCATTATCAAACTGTGGAGAAGTCACTTACAGACGATCGATTTATATTATTTCCATGTAGGTACTTTATAACGAAACTCAGAATGTTTTCATTTTTATTGCCAAAGCTCTTATTAATTTCTGAGTAAATTGATGGTTATTTTAACGGTTATATTTGACTGCAAAGTTTAACCACTTAAGGATTATTGTGTATTATTTTTAAAAAATTGTAAAGGTCATTAAGATGGTTTTCGTTGGCAAATCCAAATCAGATTTAATTAATTTGGACACCTTCACTTCGAGATTAGCCCATAATACAAGTTAGCTCATAATACAAGTTAGCCCATAATACAAATTAGCCCATAATACAAGTTATCCCATAATATAAGTTTGCCCATAATACAAGTTAGTCCATAATACAAGTTAGCCGATAATACAAGTTATCCCATAATATAAGTTAGCCCATAATACAACTTAGCCCTTAATACAAGTTAGCCCATAATACAACTTAGTATAATTATGCATGGGAAAATCGAAACCCCTTCATTCCAGACAAATGCTTTTTCTAGCAGGAGGTTCAATGTTAAAATGAAGATGAGAGGTAAGCTGCACTACTACAGCTGACTCAATTTTACAGAACTCATGAACACAGATAACCTTGTGCTGCATAGTAGTTATTTTACTCACACTTGCAATGGCTACTTGGCGGCGCGAGCTCCGTAGCGATCATTTGCCCAACTATGAGCGATATAGCGGTGGGATTTGAAACATTCGAACGGCCCCTTTCAATTGCTATATAACCTATATTGCTTTCATTGACATATAACCTATAATTCATGAAATACAACGGTACGAAATCGAGTTAATTATTTTGATTAATCCTGTATATAATATAATACATCTTGCGCCCTTGAGGTGATTTTTCACAAAAACGGCGCTATATAAATCGTCCAAGTATTATTATTATCTAGTTTTACAAAATTGTCATAACAGAAAAAAACCTTCTTTTTGAATTTCAAGGCAAGCTGCAACGCAATGTGATTCTATCATCATTCAAACTCTATTAAAATTTCCGTTCTAGATCTAGCCTTAGCATGGATATTTTTTAACCTCGAAAAAATATGTAGTTTTAAACTAATCTATTAAAAAAATATATTAAAGTAAATCAAATTTAAAGATGTTATTAATAAAGAAATTAGAATTTCATAATAACGTTATTAAATTCGAATTACTATATTAAAGGGAATTCTACGAATTAAACGCAACAACAATTTTAAAATGAATGTAATCTGTTTTTAATCTTAAAGGTAAAAGGTTAAATGTCTACTTCCTTCGTAAAATTAAAATAATTTTAAGAAATCAGTCTCCTTGGCTACCTGTAATGTAAAAAAAACTGGCTGTTTTCAATCAATGAATGCTCTAGACGCAAACATTTTCCGGTCACCTCAGGGAGCCGACTAAAAAATTAGATTGAATTAGCGAAATTGAATTAGAAATTGTATCAAGAAAATCGTCAGTAAAATGTTAAACTCAAGGTAGAAGAGCTGAAATTTAGATTCTTTGTGATTTGATGATGTAGATGATCTTCGATCGAATTTTAGAACACATTTAGAAGAATTTGGTCGCCAGTGTAGATACCATTAAGAGTGTGTGTCAACAAAACAATGTCTCTTTCTTTATTTATTTATTTTTTTGCATTTATTTATTTATTGATTTATTTATTTCGTCAAAAAATAATAGGAATATAATACACATACAACTTTTATTTATTTTTTAATTTATGACACTTTCTATATAAGAGCAGTACTTAAAAAAATATGTATATAAGAGCAGTTATAAAGAATTAACGTTAACTTCATACAGGAGGCCGTGAGGATAATAATTTACCTCAAGGCCTATCTCATTTTTGAGGCTGTTGTGTGTAGAGTTTTTTTTTGAGGAGAGGAATTAGTGAACATATGTCTTGAAGAGACCCGTGTTGTAGGAGGGAGGAAACACAGAGGCCGGTAAATCATTTCATAGTCTGAATGTTGAACTCGAGAACGAGTCGTAGAAACGACCTGTTATCACGTGACAAATGTTAACCGTGTTGGGTGCGCAATGAATCAATGGCACCTGTTACCCAGACCATCTTCCATTGAAATACCGGTAGAACAAGGACAGCATTCCTACCTGACGTCTGCGCTCTAAATTTTGCAATCAATTTGTTAAGACAGTGGAATCTTTTAAACGGACTGCCCGCTTTAGCAAAAAGTAAAGGGTTTTTTCGTGTATTTTGAATAGTTTTATTTTAGATGCATAACGCAATATCCTCCAGAATGCATTAAATGTTCATGGAGGCGATTTAAAAACAGAAGTTACTCGTAAAGTTTTAATTTTTAAAAGTGCTGTCGCAAGGGAATGGCATTTTATTTATGATTTACGACTCCACTTGATTGCCAGACCCAAGGGCTGTCTCAGTGAAACTGAGTGGACATTTTTATATCTCGTATAATAAAATTACGATCAACACTGGGGATTACTCTTTTATTGGTTGAACTTTCAAATCATTCACGTTAGAGTTTATTTTTATGATTCAGTTTTATCCTCGACTCAATTCATTCCGCACTAGATATTAGTATGTTCTATTTATCAATCAGAAATAATTGCCATTTTTAATATATCGTTTCTCTTAATAATTTATTTCTAAGCGACTTTATTTTAAAATGTTTTCTGTGAACATTTTCTAGTGTGATTACATTATATAATGAGAAGAGAATAACTAACTAACTAGAGAATGAATAATTTTGTTTTTTAGGAAACACACTTTTCCAAAATTTTCCTGACGAGAACAAAATTATTCTAAATATACACATATTATTTATGTATTTTTAATAACATTATCTTTCTTACGATACAATATACTTACACTTAATACTTTAGATACCCGATTTAAATACCCGTCTTTAGATACCCGATTTACTTATATATATATATATATATTTTTTTTTTTTTTCATAATCACATTGCAATGTACTTAAGACTGCACATAAGTATATTAATAATTAATGGTTATTGGTGAGGGGTGCGTGTGGTTGCCTATCCTGACCGTAATGATCAGGATGGTTTTGTGGTTGCGAATTGTATGTAAAAAGGGCTTTGCGAGCGACTATGGCATAGAATTGAGGAACAAAAAGATAACGGGAAATGGCAAAAAAAGGGGACTCACCGATTCCATCATTCACTGTTGATAATTCAATTGTATCTTCACTTGTTTCACTGGATATTTATAATTGTACGGAACTTGTATTCTCGGCGGTGTTTTTAATTGTATTGGTGGCAGAAGGTCAAACAAGGGCAAGGGGCAAGGGAGATTCATTTAATCGAATGCATTATTTGGAAGTACGTGACCGATGAACTGGCGTGAACATGTGTACCATAAATATTAGGAAAATATTGTAGAGTCCTCCTCCATCCACAAGCAAATGCTTTTAATATTATTTAATTAAAATTACTATATTATTATATTAATTTAATTTACTTTATTATTATAATGCATGTACCCGTATATTTCAATAATTTTTTTAAAAATAATAATCCGATAGAATTATGCTGTTGGCAATAAATATATCGTGGTTATATTGGAAAAAAAATTAGGAAATTTGACTTTTTAATTTAATAATCCAGTATTATGAAAGTATTTACTCTCTGTGAATTGGCAAAACCCACAAAGTTGTGGTAAATTATAAAAAAGGCATTTTATTTTAAATAATTTGTCGTTTAATCAGTTAAGTGTTAAGTGTAAGGTGTTTTAATCGGACAACAAAAAAAATGTAATTTTTTATTATCAAAGAATAAAATGAATTAATTTTGATCTGAAAAAAAAAACGCTAAATCGATTTTGCATTATAATAAAATTATTGAATTCAGTAAAGATGTTTAAAGTTCTTAAAAAAACAAAACGCTTGATTTATCAACACAGTGATTTTATAGTTACTGTCTCTCTACACTGCCTTACATCGCATATTCAATTCCATTTGATTTGAATTTGTACCGAGGGAGCGAATTTCTCAGTTATTTCAAACTTCACGCCAGAATGGCCACACTTTTGGTACACGAAACACGCCCACACCCCTCATTTCTTCTGTTCTTCTTTATTAAATGGTTATGGGCATGTCTGTTGTATACATGCAACGGATAGTGAATTGGTCGGATAGCCAGATACCTTGATTGTGAAATGGCCGGATAGCCGGATACCTTGATAGTGAATTGGCCGGATAGCCGGATAGCCGGATACCTTGATAGTGAATTGGCCGGATAGCCAGATACCTTGATAGTAAATTGGCCGGATAGTCAGATACCTCGATAGTGAATTGGCCGGATAGCCAGATACCTTGATAGTGAACTGGCCGGATAGCCAGATACCTTGATAGTGAATTGGCCGGATAGTCAGATACCTTGATAAGCTTGAATTGGGCAAGCAAGAAATGAAATGTCAAACTCGTTATCGTTGAGCATGGTGGTTAGCTAACTAACCTTCGAACTAAAACTACACGACTGTTCGCAATTAAATTCAATTTGTCAATGCGGTAAAATCAAAAATGTTTAAAAAAATAATAATATTTATGAATCATAATTGACGTACGCATACGCTGGACTGACCACACTACAATGACTATATTGCAACCAAACTAAAAAAAAAGTTTCTTTTAAAAGGCATTAAGACATCTTCCCACAAACAATTTTAAGGACCATAATTTTTTTTTTTTTTTTACATGAATACCGCACAAGAGTCCCAACTGCTCCCAACCGTCTGGAGCCAGTGAGACTATGGCATTCCCAATTGGGGAATGTTGTGAGGCTGAAGGTATTGGGGAGGGGAAGGAGAAGGGGAAGGGGGAGGTGGGGAAATACCTGGCTATTCAGATCTGGTCACCAAACACGGCTAAAAGCCATTTCAAGCAACGTTTCAATTCTGAATGGTGGTCTTTCACCAGGGCGATACTGAGAGTATCTTCCACTCTGGAACGTGCGCAAATATACTATATATTATTTTTAAATGAATTAATTGTGAAACAACACAAATTAATTAAATAAAAAAATTACTTGCGCACGCCGGGATTTGAACCCGCGACCTTCGGATTCGTAGTCGAGAGCCTTACCCCTCGACCATGGAGGCCGTCAAATTATGCTCTTTCTCAATCCATATTCACATATGGACTACTGTGTTGGAGAGGTGCAACTAATATTTGTATGGATCGACTAGTAAAAGCACCAAAGACAATAATAAAAATTATTCTTCAAGTAACACGTGAACACGTGTACCATATATTACTTTACAGATTCTGCTGAAATTTTCAAACTTTTAAACGTTATGACTTTACGCTAAAATTGCCAACCTTCATCTCTTCAAATCCAATCTCCATATTCCCCTACAATCCCAATCGAATGAATTATTGTGCATTTTTATCTTTTTTGCAACCAATTTATTTTATTTTTCAATTATTTCTTTAAATAATTGCATGACGATTTCACAATGATGCTATATCATAAATACGTGAGCAACTCAGTACAGGCTCTCCTAGAGCAGCGTTTACGATACGCTATTATATATGAATAATTTGCAGTACAGTGTGCGCCTTTGAGGTGATTTTATCACGAAAGCGGCGCTATAACAATAACCCATTTATTATTATTATTATTATTACATACCCAAAAAACAAAAATAACAACAAAATAAAATAAAAAAAATTGATTTTGTGAACCTGTTACGTACTTTCAACTATCCGGCTCAGATCGGATAGTCGATTATTATTCGGCATTTGGCCGGATAGTAATAAAGTTTCCGGATAGGCCAGATACCAAATAGAAACCGGATATCCGTTGCATCTTTAGTCCTTTGGCCCAAAGTAAACCCAATTTTACCCTATTTCTAATAAATTGATGGTTTTGAAAAATCAAAAATCTTTCTTGGACACTAAATCAATTTTATGGTCCTATCCAAGTCCCAGGAGGCGATAGGGATTATGTAAATTTACGACAACCGTTTTCTTTTAGAAAATATATATCACACGTCTAGGGATTACCTATTCAGTGGAAGTGAAATTCATTTTAGATATTTATATTCTATATATACGAGTATATATATAAAGCAATGTTCGTAGGTGTATCTGGTACAGACGAAAAAAACTACTGAATGGATACGCGCGGTTTTTTGCAAAATGATTCATGTTGTCCAGAGAAGGTTTAAGGGTAGGGGAAGGGATAGGGGTAGGGCGACAGGTAGGACGAGGATAGCTTTAGTGGACGGTGAAGGGATAGGAGTAGGGGTAGGGGTAGACTTCACAACCTCAAAGCTTTACTCTAAACCATTCTTAACCCCGGGCAACGCCGGATATTTCAGCTAGTGGAATTATAAAAATGAATTAAAGACGCTCTCAATTTTATTTCAAATGTCAATTGAACTCATTCATAATATTTTGATGACATCGTTTGACATGAAGAAAGCATTTTAAATTTAGTTACTAATTTTTTATCTGTTTGGGCTGGTCCCTTCGCTTTGGTATTTAGCATGCCCCAGGGCAAAATATTTGTCTGTTAACATAAAATATTTTAATTACTCTAACAAACAAAGGGAAGGTTTTGTTATTAAAATCACAACACACCCTTAGAGGCCCATCTCAAACTCAAAATGAAGGTTACACCCCAAAGGTTTTGTTGTCTTTGAACAATTGTGCTGGTGTTGCTGGGTTTGCGTGTAAAATTTATTATTTCTACATACTAGATTATTTGTTTAGTGTTTTTTCCGAGAAAACACTGGGCTGTTATTCTGGGAATAAGTAAAATATTATAGTTCTTAAATAAGTATCAGATTCACGATTTTACGTAACAGAAATATATGACCTAAGAGGACCTATTTTGACGCAAAAATGGGAATGAATGAAGCCTAGAAGATTGGTTAGAAGGTCGCGTTCTCGGTTAAGGAAACGAAATATAGATGGACCGTATATGAGATGGACTTACTTCCATAAAAGGATCGCAAGCTTCGGATGTGTGAAAGTCCCCAAAATGTAGCAAAAGTCTCCGGTTAATTTATATTCATGTATTTCACGACTCCACGTTTGAACAGCCCGAGATGAACCTGAAGAAGTTCTATAAATGATGGAAAAAGTAAACTTTTTTACAAGCGAGAAAAATATAAAGTGGTACATCTATTTTCTACCTAAAAACGTGCAACGCACGCAACAAAAAATCTATTTTACGTTAAATATTATATTAGATTTTTAACGCCACGTCGGGAGCGCAAAACGAAAATAACGGAATAGCATTACCACGTTAATTTTAACGCTCGCCCCTGATCGCTCCAGGCAAATTTGTTGGCGTTTCCAATATGAGCTCTGAATATTTCCCACTCACTGCATCAGCAAAGTTCGTTCCACATCTCGACGGGTGAAATGTGAAACGAAATATTATCCAGAATATCTGAAAAATATTGAAAATTTAGCTGCAACACCGGAAAAGATTTTGTAATCACGAACCACCGAAGAAATCGGTTAAAAGGTTTAGATTGAAATAAGCAGGTTGGTTTAATTGATTAAAAAATTATATAACACTCAAACGTAAACAGTGGAATATTAGAAAATCGTCGTGCAAAAGTATGCCTTTGTGTAGGAAAATGCATAAAAGGAAATTGAACTGGTAATTAATTTGTCACGTACCCTTCCCCTACGGTGTTTAGGAGTATCTTCGCCGGATCGCCGGGATTTTAACCCGCGTGCTTCGGATTCGTAGTCGAGAGCCTTACCCCTCGGTTATGGAGGCCGTCAAATCATATATTATTTTACAATAAAAAACACATAAATTTGTTGTAGACCACTTTTATTTTATCAAAACTCTACCGGTTTCGGAAGCACCCTTCCTTCATCAGGAGAATATTAAAACTAACCCATGATATAAAATATTGACAAGACATATAAATTTTAGGTGTTGGAGTGGGGGGTAAGCAAATGGGTAGGGGTAATTACAGGATTTCCGGGAAGAACAGAGCGGTTTATTGGGAAAATATTAAGAATGGGACTAAAAGATAAGTTAATTTGGTTATTTAAAATACTAGCATTATTATTAAGGGGTTTTCTAATTTCGAGTGCTTCTAAGTTATCCAATTTTTTGCTTTTATTGTTACGGTGAAGAATTGTAACCCCTGTGTCCTTGTTAAAAGTGTGATCTTTAGAAATTAGATGATTGGCAAATTCTGAGAAGTTATTATTATTTAAGCATCTTAAATGTTCTGTGACTCTAATATTTATATTTCTAGTTGTTTTACCCATGTAGAACCATGGACAATCATTACAACATAGTTGGTAAATACCTGAGTGGCTTAATTTATGTTCTCTATCTTTAGTATTTTTTAGTAATTTACCTAAATTGTTATCAGTATAGAACGCGGGTTTAATGTGAGAAGGAAATTTTTTTGTGCTAAGTGAGGAAAGTTGGATATATATAAGATTCTGCGCCATTGAACGGGATTTATTATTTTATTATTATTTTCAGGTGTATTAAATAAAAATGTATTTGTTGAAATTAGTTTAAGTTTCTTATTGAGGATTTTATCAATTAAATTTGTAGAATAACCATTATTTAGAGCAATTTGTTTAATTTTTGTAAGATCAATCGTGAAATTAACAGATGATAGTGGGATTTTTACTAGCCAGTGCACCATTGAATGATAAGCAGAATGTTTATGTGAGACCGGATGGTTTGACATGTTATGGATTGTTATATCTGTGTACGTAGGTTTACGAAAAATGTTGAATTCAATTCTGTTATTTATTGAAGTTAGTGTTAAATCTAAAAAATTAATCGATGCATTACTGCCTATCTCTAAAGTGAATTGGATGCTTTTGTGGAATGAATTTATAAGAAGAAGGAATTTAGTCAGTTGCCGATCTGTTCCTGTCCAGATACAGAAGATATCGTCTAAGTATCTTTTCCATGTAAGAACGTTATTCATAAAAATATCTACTAACAGTGGACTCGTCGGCGCGCCCATCGGAAGCCCTTGATTCTGTTGGAAGATACAGTTGTTGTATTGGAAATAATTTTGGTTTATGGACATATTGAATATGCGGGACAGGTCATTAATCATATCAATATTTAAATTAGAGCGTTCTATACTGATAACAATTTAGGTAAATTACTAAAAAATACTAAAGATAGAGAACATAAATTAAGCCACTCAGGTATTTACCAACTATGTTGTAATGCTTGTCCATCGTTCTACATAGGTAAAACAACTAGAAATATAAATATTAGAGTCACAGAACATTTAAGATGCTTAAATAATAATAACTTCTCAGAATTTGCCAATCATCTAATTTCTAAAAATCACACTTTTAACAAGGACACAGGGGTTACAATTCTTCACCGTAACAATAAAAGCAAAAAATTGGAAAACTTAGAAGCACTCGAAATTAGAAAATCCCTTAATAATAATGCTAGTATTTTAAATAACCAAATTAACTTATCTTTTAGTCCCATTCTGAATATTTTCCCAATAAATCGCTCTGTTCTTCCCGGAAATCCTACAATTACCCTACCCATTTGCTTACCCCCCACTCCAACACCTAAAATTTATATGTCTTGTCAATATTTTATATCATAAGTTAGTTTTAATATTCTCCTGATGAAGGAAGGGTACTTCCGAAACCGGTAGAGTTTTGATAAAATAAAAGTGGTCTACAACAAATTTATGTGTTTTTTATTGTAAATTATGGCGAGCCACAAAGTTAATGCTTTTTACAAATACATATATTATTTATTTTATCCAATACATAAGTGTACAACTGAGGAACACCTAAAATATGAACTCGGTGTTTAGTATATTAAGAGCCATATTGAAATAATTAGAGACAAGGAATGGTTGATCTATAGATTTATAAAAAATAATATTTTTCACTCAAAGCAGCACCTATAAATGTTTAGTACTTTATTATTTGAAACGTAAATTGAAATGGAATCTGATTTTCTTCGAACTTTGATCGTCACATTTTGCTTTGAAAGTATTAGAAATATATTCATTCCAAGTCAACCCTGCTTTGTGTTCAGCATATTCTTTGTAAGCATGTTTGAAATAGGAAGCCGATACATTACGCCGGAGTAAAATATCATTTTCCTTTGATATTCGAAAAAAATTGATATAAAATAAGCTTTTGGTTCTAACCAGTACCGGATTTAGGGCCTGGCAAATAAATCAGAGGGATGAAAACCAGCTTTTCCACTTTAAAAAAAATCTATATCGAGCACTGATTTTGACAACCTTTTCTAGGTTAATCCTTGGTTATGAATGAGCATTAATTCAAGGCTCAGCATATCGTTACGCGGCTCTGATCATAGAATACACTTACAAAGAACCGAATTCACTTAACCGTTCTGTAGTAATCAGAAAGTACAGTTAATTGAAAAGCCGATTTCAAACCTTTATTTATAAAAATGCATTTAATTTCTACAATGGCAATTACAAAAACTATGAAGGATTTGTCTGATTTTAAAGTACGAAATATACTTACAGAAATAACGCCTCTTCTTTTATTTACCACCTCCTAGGCTTTGTTTCGTCTTCGACACTCCTAAAACAGAAAAAATACATTTTTGCATTAAAAACAAAAAAAAGATAATTTAAACGGCATTCTTTTCGCAGAACTTATTGATATAATCGTATTTTTATTCTCCCCAACAAAAACGCTCTCAGAATTCTACGATGTATAGAAATAGTAAAACAGATGAGTGGATTAACAGGTTTTATTTTATTTTTCGTTGTTAAACAATAAAACGTAAGAGAGCGTTCACTGCCCAACTGGGAACAAATCCCGTTTTCGGACATTCAAATTGACAAGTTTAGTTAATATTAAGTGCCATTATATAAAAATAGAAAGGAAAAAAGCTAGTATTGTCATAGTATGGTCATATAATATATCTAGAAAAAAGTATAACAATTAAGTATAAAGAGATGTGAAGAATAGTATAGAAAAAAACAATTGCGTATACCAGATAATCTGAGTATAGTACAATAGTTAAGTACTTATGAAGAGATTAGAAAAACAAATATTCTAGAGTACACAATTATGTATATGTGTTCGATAGATACTGGTTGGTGCTACGAGGAAAAAATTCGTTTAAAATTGAGTAATAAAATAAAGATATATTATTGAGTAATTTTTATAAGATTGAGTTACGTATCACTCAGCTTTATGAGCTTTATGAGCCGACGACGAAACTCAGGGATGCAGTTGAAAGAGGGCGCAGCAAATAGTTAATAACATATTAAATATATTTTATTCAGCAAGTACAAAAAGTAACTTTAGTAAATTGTTTATGATCAAAGTTGGTTAGTGTATTTAAGTGATTTAAACGAAGAAATTAAAATTAAATTAAAAAGAAATGCAATATGAAAGAAGCAAACATAAATTTAAAAATTACATAAGAATTTGTTTGAATTGGGTTAGGAAAGGAAGCGGTGGGGGAACGATCTAGCTGAAATATATATGTGTGATTTTACATTAATAAAAGAAGAAGATAAAGATATGTATATTATAAAGGAAGAAAGTTAATATAATGGTGGAACTGTGAGATCTGAAGTTATAAAGACTTTAAGGCGATGGAATGGGAAGTAATGCAAAATCATATGTTTTCGGTTTGAGAATTTGATGGCCTAGAAATATCACAGATGATTTAATTAAATACTGCAAGTAGAACACTAGAACACATCTAGGCCTTTCCTTTAACCGGCAATTTTTTAAAAGCCTAGAAAAAAAATCAGACATGACGAAATATTTAAAGCGCAAACTCTCCTGCTTACGAACCCCTTTTCCGATATTGTCGTATTTTTCATTGTGGTAAATTAAGTTTTTTAGAATATGACCGTAAAACATTTTAATAATTATATGAGCTTTACAGAATAAAATAAAACACGCATTTTGGTGATGGTTTTTTTGCTTAAATCGAAACATGAGGCCGATGTTAAGCGGGAATTTCAACCTTGTGGCCACTTGTATAAGGAGCGCGTGATTTCGCAGGAAATTTAGCCGGTGGATGACCTTAATATTGCTGGTGTGACTTTATGGAGGGTGGTGCAGAGTTAAAAATGTTAAATTGTGAGTAGTGTGCGATGTAAGTGTGTGATGCCTGGTAGATTTTTGCATAGAATTAGTGTTGCGTCGAGGGAGGCTAAGAACAAGATTAACGGACTAACCGATTACTACGAGACACACCCAATATGTGCCAACATTATTTTTGTATTGGACTGTAACGGGTATATTCATTTTTAATATTTTTAATTTTACCATATAAATGGATGATTTTTTTTAATACACTTATCTTTAAATTAATTTTTTGCTTGTTATATTAAATAATACAAAGTGTACTACACATATGTCATCATGTTAAAAAAATAGATTATTTTATTTGACTTTACCACGAAACGAAATGGAAAGCTAGCTAAAATATGGCCCAAGCAAGCGCAGCAAGTAGGGAACAGTAAAAATGTTCAACATAAATTAAATAAATAAATAACATTTTCATGTGGTAGACAGCTTACAAATGGTTTCGTTTTTTTTTTGTTTATTCCTTCCACTCTTTCCTCTCTCTCTCGCTTCTCCTTATAATGACTATGTAAAATATCTTGAAAGACCGAAAACCTCAGGACTTCGCATCCGAAGACGATACGAGAATCGACATATAAATGAAGATCGTACAGTCATATTATGATATTATAATAATAGTAATCAATGATAATAATAGTTCAATTGACCATTGGAATTGTGTTAAAAATCTTTTCTGTTCTGACTGCATCGAATATAATTGAGTTGATTATCGAAAGCAGAAAATTTTTGTCAAATATTGTCCGAAATTTTCCACCAATAACATAATTTCAAATTACCTCCGTTAACCTGGCACAATCCTTGTTCTCTGTTTTCAACTATTCGAAACTAAGGAGAGTTGTAACATGTTTGTGTTACCGCTCCGGCAACCTCCAACCCTTAAAGGGAAACTTCTCGGTGGCTTCAATGCCTCCAGGCAATTACCACGTTAGCTAATCAGCCCTATTGACATGCGATCTTCTTCGCGAAATTTAGTCTCGGTACGATTGTTCCACAGGAGGTAGGTACCCGTAATAATAACCACAATGTGTTAATTAATCAACTTGTTAACGTGAATTTCAACGAGAATTCGTCAGAATGCTGAGATTAACTTAATTCAAATCGATGTGATTACGAAACCCCGTGGTTTAGTAATTAAATTCTTAGCCTGCGCGTTATTATATTGTTTACCTCGTAATGTCGTGGTTAGGTAACCGAAGTAGATCAATCTTAATTACCTGAGAGATGCTGGAACTGAATTATGTCATATCTGAGTGCGGTTAATGTCTAAGTGTTCTGTTGCGTTACGTGCAGCGGCGCAACGGCGGAGTGGCAGCTCAGGAGCCAACGTTTTGATCATCGGAAAGGCACGGACCGTAAATTTTATTAATCGATTTCATTGCGTATGGTTGAATCCCTTGTTTGTGCAACTCTGTGTTGACATGACTTTGATTTTTGAGCAGAGTCCTTTATATTTGATAGTAGGGATCTTTATGTTTTGGTTCAAAAACAAGAACCAGTCACTAATGGCGGCCACATACATTTTAATACGTCGAACTTGGCTGCAAGTGGCCATGGCTGCCTATTACCATGTGTCGACTGGCTCCCGCAGCCAACGATATCTGGCTGCCTAGTGCATTCGCTTGAAAATATTTTCATATAAATTTGAAGATCTATTGTCCTACTATTGCAGCCTGACTGCCTAGTCCGTAATACTGACAATGATTGATTTATACTGAAAAATCTTTGGCAGTTCTCGCCAGCCAGATCAGATGTAACATCTGGATGTAGAATGTATCGCAGCTTACCGCTTTAATTAAATTGACTTCATATTTAACCGTAGAATGAACAACAAATACATCACAAATTATCGTTTCTCGTATAATTTAAAATCAGTTCGTGATCAGCGTAAGAGGGTCGATCCTGAATCCGAAAATTTCCATCAATACGCCGGTTGATCTATTTTCACAATATTGGGACGTGTTCAATTTCCATGGTAATTATCGATTATATCTTTGCACAAACACAAATTATCTCTAAGAGAACGACACAATTTACATGTTAATTGCCTATACAGTTTGGAATATTTACAATAAACCCAGCGTAATAAAATGACATTGCCATAAGCGCGAGAGCAACTAAATATTGATTACTTTACACGAACCAATCAATTTCCTCGAATAATCCATGTAAATTACGTATCTAGGTCCAAACCAGACACATTATTTATTGGATGAATCAGTTCGCCGTTCATTTTAATCACATATGATTTCCATTAACCATTTCAACTGATTCAAAAACCCTTATACCTTTGTAGCAAGTTGACAAATCGTACGCAAAGGCCTTCGTATGCCATTTCACCCGTTTCATAGATGTTTCATCTGGAAAACTGTTACTGGCATGAACCCTTTATCGATCCACATTGACCCCAATTTGTGAAGAGTGTTTCAGCGATATGATTTGAGCTTGTTAAGTGAGTGGGTTTAAATGGTGTAAAGTACCCATAGTTTGAGGAAATTGAGGATACTAAGCGAATTATGAAAATGTTGTATTTGTTAACTTGAATGGTGTAAAGTATAGTGTGAGAAAAATGAGTGTCAAATTAATGGACTACGAATACGTTTAGTACATCGGCTCAAATGGCGTAAAGTATAGTTAAGGAAAATGAGTGTACATTAGCGGATTACGATAATGTTAAATTTGTTGGTATAAATAGAGAATTTATTTGTGGCGTTTTAAAAATGTTCACACTTACGTGAGAATAATCCAATTATAAAAAAAACTCAGTTAATATACACAAATTACAAATAATCAGACAAAGGATAAACAAAACATAAAATTACAAAAACTCACTCAATGATACACATTGCAATAACAACAAGAGCACAAAGAGAGACACAAGTGATACATAATATGATTAGCCCAGTCATTGTTATATATTTTTAAGTAATTGCAGGATATTTTTTCTGAAACTGTAGAGATTATCGACAAAAATGTCTACATTAGCACACTCTATCATGTTTTATATGCGACACATTTGAGGCAGGGGACTAAAGTAGGCAGTATTATTTCTGAAAGTATTCAGGTGGAATGTGCTATGGGGTCTTAAACAATGGGAATTAGGTACAGTTTAAGGGAAAATGAGTTTACCATTAGCAGATTACATGTTATATTTAAAGTGTTTCTAATTTTGAAACTGTTAATTCTTTGTGAAATCCATTTTAATATCTTTTTAAATTTTTATTAAAAAACCTTTGTAACTTTCTTCCATTTTTTTATTTCCAACGTGAACGGCGTGAAACCGGTCCACTAAAAAAAAAAAAATGTTTTTTAACAAAAAATATACTTACCATACGTTAAGGATACCATAAATCAAACAAACATCTCCACAGCACATCATGACATACAAAAAGCTCCGAAGGAAAATATTTCCATGTTATGCCATCTTTGGGGATGCTGCGTGGAGGGTCTTTTTGAGAAGGGGAAAAGATAAACCTGGATCTTCGAGAAACGCATGTTGTGGGAGTGATGAATCACAGAATCCTCTAGTGCATTTCAAAACAGAGCCATTTAATATAAGGAGATGTTGAAATGATCTGTTTTCTGGTGAAAATATCAATTGTGACCCATGGATAGAAGGGAGGAAACTAAGAAACCGGAAAATAATCCTACAGACGAGCTGTTTAAAATAAAAAAAAAGAAATTCTGAAAAACAACCCGTTTTTTACCGTCTACAAATGTTGGGTACGCGTTTCGCGAGTATTCCGGTCACTGGTAGTGAAGGGATCAATGACGCCAGTGAACGACCAACTTCTAGAGGGAATCGAGCGCAATCAATCCCGATGTGAAGCTTTCAGAGATAATTTGATATTTACTTCCATATTGAAAGATCTTACGAAATGATATCCGACCTCAGCGAAAGAAAGTGCTGGTCGGAATTCAAAGGTTTATGGATGTTATTTTATGAAAATACTTGGAACTGGTTTAATATTTCTAAGCGCTTTCAAACTTTTCATTGATATAATTTCTTTGCTGAAAGGAAGAAAAATCAGGTGGCATGATACTTTGATGATTTCGTAAACAGGTATGATTATATATCACAGATACGAAACTAACTTAATACCCGCCCGATTAAGCGGTGATGATTTTACGACTACGAATATACGATCATACTATTACGACCACAAGATTACGATTTGACGATTTCGATTATACGAAATCGTGTTCGCAGTGATACCTTGGTAAGGGACTACCATACATAATCGATAAAAAATGTACTTAGCTGTGTTTAGTGACCAGATCTGAGTAGCCAGATACTTCTCAATTTTCTTATTCTAGAACTACTTCCCAAAGCAAATTTTACTTTTACTAAAATAAAACAATCATTAAAAAAAATTCAAATATTAACTTTGCGAAAAATATTGGAAAAGAAGCCCTATTAAAATGAATAAATATTGACAGTTTATGTTAACGCTTTTTTTTTCATTGAAGTTAATAATAAAAATTGCCAAATCGAAACACAAAACCGAAAAGACACAGATAAGTAAAAGAAAGCGGTAGCAGCTGGGATTAGAACCCAGGACCACATTATCTATCCGGGACCGCATAACTGTCATTCTTAGAAGTCGAAGGATGATATAGATAAAAAATGACGGGATAGATTGGGATAGCCGCAGCTCAGTTGGCATAGAGCACAGGTCCCGGATTGGCCGTGAGGTCCTGGATTCCAATCCCAGCTGCTACCGTTATCTTTGTCTTTTCTGTATTCGTTCGATTTCGTGTTTCCATTTGGGAGTTGTTAATATTATCTTCAATGATAAAAATTAGTATTCTCTTCGGTTCTCAGCATTTGTAATACGGTCGTAGGTAAATGTTTTAATATAAGAATACCACGACACCTATCGTTTCCAGAGGCGTGCATTCTACATAGGCACATAAGCACTGCCTACCCCATCCTAAACACAAAATAATATAAATAATATTAAAATGTATAAGATTTTCAAAACCAGAAACTAAGTACACGAAATAACGCACATGTCTTATTCAAATGTTGAATGTATTCTGCACAAAAAATGTACATGTCTGCAAAATGCGCATTCAAGGGAAGACTCGTTTTTGTTGGTTTCGAAAAAGGCTCTGCCTTTCGGTACAAATCAAAATGGTAGAAATAAGGGTCATCTTTCGGTACCTCTTATAAATAGTACGACTTTAGTAACGAAAAGGAAATTTAATATATTCATTAAATGGCTTGTAATATGCATAAATGAAGCAGTTGTAACGTGGCAGGTAATCCCAACAAACATCAGCTAAAGCCAGCAGTTTAGGCATTCTTAGCGAAAACTTACCACGTCTCTGGTATATTTAAAAAATATAAATTAATTCGCTTTTTTTCCTATTGCCTACCCCGATTAAAAACTCTATACACGCCACTGATCGGTTGCCACCACCTTGTTAACGCCCCTCCACACTATTTGGTAGCTTGTGCAGAAGGCTGTTAAACTGCGATAAATCTGTTATAGAGTTAAATTGAACTAAACGAAGTTCAAATAAAACACCGTTATAATAACAAGAATAAACTAGTTGATATTCCGTAAGGGGTAAAATGTGGGTGGTGAAAAAGATTACCGTTTACATTTAATTCATACATCAAAGGAAATTGACACCACACTCCAACGTTTCGTATCAGTTTCACATGCAAAATATAGGATATACCTAATACCACACCAAACCAAATAAACAAAAATTAATTGGTTCATTTAGAGGCATTTATCGCATCGCGCGTGAATACAAATATTGAAATAATGAAAAAAATACGTGTAAATAAATGAATTAAAATTACTTTGTAATGTTAACTTTATTAATATATACATTTCAACGTGTTTCGAAAGCAAAGTTTTCCTAATTAGAAATATACAGAACAGTATTCTGTATATTCCTGATGAGGAAAGCTTCGCTTCAGAAACATGTTGATATGTATATATTAATAAAGCGGTGATTACAAAGTAGTTTTTAATTCATTTATTAATAATGACACCACAAAGTGAATACCAATCTTTTGAAGAAAATATAGAAAATACGTTATTTACGTAACATAAAATTAAGAGCCATTTAATCATTTCCATAATAAATTATACATTCCAAATGACGAGTATACATATGTGCGGAAAATGATTATGGAAGGACTTAAAATTAACTCCAGCCAAATGTTTTGTTGACGTCAATATTTATGAGGTTGCTGTTAAAAAATATTACCTAATTGTGTTTTTGTAAACAGGTCGAACTTTATAACCATGTTGAAGTATTGCAATGAATTATTTTCGATTCGAGGTGAGAAATAAATATTGAGTCTTATATTTTTTCGTGAAATAGCAGGTTTTGTTTACTAAATAATTGTTCATTTAAGAAGCATTAATAATTTTAAATTTGAACATGCATCCAACAAAATTCTTTAAAGGTTATAGGTAGTTCTTTCGCTGCTACTGTGAATTCTTTTACAATGTTACTTTAGAGATTTTTTTAAATTTTAGCAAAAAAGAGAGTTCGTCTAAGTTTTTTTTAATGAAAAACAACTGTAATTTCTTCCAGATATTACACGCTACTTAATATGTACTAAATGGTCTCAGAAAACACGTTAATACATAATTCATGTTGCTTTTTTTTAAATTTTTATTTTTTTATTTAATATGATAATTTTTTTTTTACAGAGAGTATATAAATAAGACATGATTCATATAGTGTAACAAAAATATAATATAGCTATTCCTCACCATAAAGAAACAAGGTTATTGTGTTTGGTGAGTGATTATCGCTTAATTAATCAGGTCATAACTTGAAATATTGTTGTACAATAGCAGGAAAATATGAATTTGTCGTGTAAATTTTGTAATTTATCACTAGTAATAAATAGTATTAAAGAAAAGAAAAGAAATGAAAAGAAAGTAGAAGAAAAGAAGAGAAGATAATAATAAAAGACAAAAAATCTAATAATAATAAAAAACAATAAAATTTTTAAAAAAATTGTTACAGTAGTTTGAGGTAATTTTTTAATCTATGTTGAAATTCGTGGATATTTTCTATAATTTTAAGATCAGATGGCAGATTGTTAAAAAAAGTTATTGCTTTATTGAAAGTACTTTTTATGTAACATTACCCCAGAGTCCTTTGATCAAAGGCTATGCGGCCCTAAATAGGGAATGTTTTGAGATTGATGGAAATATGGTGACGAAATAGAAGACATAATATTTTTAGAAGTTTGGGAAAAACCTGAATATACTGATCTGGGGCTTGATTCCGTTTTTTAAGGATATCTAAGGCATTGTCCTTATCATTACATTTTGCTTATCTGCGATTCCAATTATAGGACAATGACAATATATTTTTTAGAAGTTTGTGGTTTAGTTATGACAGTATTATTAAAAATTATTGATGCATTACGCATACTTAAAACTTCAAGTTTATTTTTATTCCTTTCTTTACACTTTAGTTTATTATAATTTTTCATAATATATAATTTTTTCAAACGATTGGTATTCACTTTGTGGCGTCATTATTAATAAATGAATTTAAAAATATACTTACTAATCACCACTTTATAAATATACATATATTATATGCATTCATACGATTCCTGACGATGAAAGTATCGCTTTTATTTAATTTTTAGAAACACAATTTTTTAATTAAAATTACTTTTATTTGACATATCGGGCTTTTGGCATGCGTACTTTAAAAAAATCGAAATATCGTAAAATCAGTTCATCTAATAACATTATTATGCGACAAATGACTCAATAATAATGTTTGAAGTCAATACTTACCATAATATTGAGTTTTTCTTATCTTAAAACTACGCCAATATCGATAGTTTTAAAGAACGTCATTCGCTGATTGACCGCTTTCACCTGCATTGGTTACTGAACATAGTAAAGTTTCATATTGTATTCGGTTGACATTCGCAGCCAAAGAATGCGACGTTGTGACGACTCTGTCATGTGTTCAACAGCTCGGCTGTAGAATAATTTGCCTCGATTCTGTAATATAAGTCTCTTCCAGATTCAGGTTCTCAGATGAAAATAAAAACATTAAGATGTTTAGAGTTCAAAATCTCCTACTTCCGAACCCTTTTCCAATATTGTCGTATTGTTCATTGTGGAAAGTTAAGTTTTTCACAATATGTGGGTAAAAAATATTTCTATTTTCATTTAGCTTTACAAAATAAAATAAAACACGCATTTTGGTCATATTTTTCCTGCGTAAATCGATACATGCGGCCGATATTATGTTGCGGAATTTCAACCTTGTCGTCACTTTCATAAGGAGTGCATGATTTCGTTAGAATTTAGGAAATCTATCGCCTTAAAAGCTCCCACAGTTAAGGCATCGATCGTTTTCTAGTAATTCGCGTTGAAATGAAATGCCTTGAATTCAACGACCGTTAAAGATGTGCTTACATGTTTAGCGAATAAACTAAATAATCCTTGTTAATAATGATACCTTTACTCCTAAAAGTAAACGTACAAAGTGCAACGCGAAAAGACTCTTTCGCATTCAAATGAACTATAATTCGCGCAGGTTTATTTGAATTACGACTAGTGAGACTTGCTCAGCTCCTTCCGTTTCTCTGGAAATGTTCCTGCTGAGTAATGCCGGGCTTCCTACGGTTATTTTCATCTGATTCTGAAGACAAAGTGATGCTTCATAATCCCAACATCCCAGCGTGGAGCTCGGTAAAGATGCTTCTTGGATTTAATAAAGCATTAAAGTATGATGAAAGATGCCACTCACTCCTTGTACGAGGAAAATAAAAATCCTGGCCTGGCGGGAGACGGTAGTAAACGTAGTTTGCATGCTTAAACTTCTCGCAGGTACAAAATATACAAATTTCCTCAGAATTTTTTTCTTTTCACGTGAAAACGACCTGACTTCCATGGCGTAGCTATATTATTTAAATACTTATCTAGATTTAAGGAAAATTTTCTGCCTTCAGATGATCCAGAAAAACAATCTAACGAAATTAACTTTTTGAGCACGGGAGATTTTATTTATATTATAAGATAGAATAAATAAGGTCGTATAAAATTAAAGATATTACTCGTACACCGAATAAAGGAGGTTTTTATCTTCTTTTTTTGATGTTACGTGAAATAATAAGGCCTGATACAATTTAACTATGGTATCCTCAACAGTACCTGTAACATCCCTCATCTGTCCTGAAACAGCAAAAACGAATTTTTAGCTTTTTGTCTGGAATGGTTAGGTCAACACATTTTTTTCTGTTTCTTTAGAGCTATGAAGCTTTAAAATATCTTTCCTTCTGTAAAAAAATCAGAGATGTTACCAGATTGTTTGTTTCATCTTTCCAACTGATTCAATCATTAGAAAATAGTGTTGAACCTTCCACGAAGGAAGGTAATTACTACACTAGAAAAAAATCTCCTTTATTTTACAGTCGTATTGATATACGAGATGATTTATATCGTATCATGTTCAAACACAAGAGAAAGCCACAAAATGATTTGATAATTCATATCTCGGCAAATTGTAATAAAACACATTATTCAAGCCTTAAGAACACGTTAAAAGGATGCATACGAAATGAAGTTACACGAAGACGAACCTGACTCCCGTTCGCATCCGGGAATATAAATAAAAAAGCTTCCTCTAAAAGGCTTTTCTTCTCGTTGAAACTTTCCGGAAAACGTACCTTTATCACCGGCAGCGCCTCGCTTCCTTTGCCATATTCTGAAGTCAAATTGCCATCTCTTATCTGAACCGACACAAAATTTCTGAAAGTTTTTTTTTTTGAAGGAAAAGGGTTTTTTCGTTTGGTCGGGGAAATAAATATTAGATTAAATACCACATAGGCGATACGTTCGACTATTTTTGAAGAGATAACAAGATGGATTGGCTGTTTGAACAAGTATTAATTGAATAAAACTGGATTATTTCAAGATTTTACCACGGTATACTTATAAGTAAGATATAAGAAATATTCATTTATACCTTTGGCGTGGATTTTGTCACACGGTAAATGTAAAATATTGCCAGGGATTAAATATTATAATAAAAATAAAATTAATATGAAATACTTTGTTTAATAAACAAATTATTTTTTTGAAATAAATAAATAAATCTTTAAAATTTTTACATATAAACTGGTTTACAATTAATCAATAAAATATTTTTTCAAAATAGCTATCTCTTAAATTTATTTTCATATTAATATTAATAATAAAAATAAATTCTTTTTTAATTTCTAATATAGATTTGTTATTCAATGTTTTACGAGTATAATAATTTTTTATTAGCATTTTTGATTAATTGCTTACCTACTTTAATCAATTTTTGTTTATGTTTATATTTTGTCTATTCTTACATTATTGTGTTTTTATTTTTATCATTTATCTATACATGAAATTGTTTTCTAGTATTCATACATTCCTGATGACGAAAGCATTGCTTTTGGAACATGTAAATATCAATGTATATTTATAAAGTGGTGAATACTAAGTATATTTTTAAATTAATTTATTAATAATGACGCCACAAAGTGAATACCAATCTTTTGATCTTAAAGTGTTGGCTTTTGGAAAGTAACCTTGTGTATTGGTGGTAACAAATATGATTTTTTTTATTTTAATAAACAATAATTATTAGCCTGAAACACTCATCCAAATTGAAAAAAACCTTTCCGAGCAAAGATAAATGTCGCCGACAGGACTCGAACCTGCACCCTTCTGATGTCCGGTCAGATGCTCGACCGTTGAGCTACGTCGGCTTATCGCAAACCCGCCAAGTTAATCATTATATACTAGTGTTTTATTCAATAATTACTGTTTTTATTATATTTTCACCTGTAAACAACCAACTTTATTAGTATGAGAAAGGCTTGTAACAGCTAAATCCCTCAAATAGATGGCGTCGAGACAAATTATGTCTACATTTTTATTGGTGAAAATTGCTTTGACTTGTCAAATATTTATTAATTGATAAACTAAAGTTCTTAAAAACTTAAGACAAGATTTTTGTGCATAGCGCGTAACACTCATCCAAATTGAAAAAAACCTTTCCGAGCAAAGATAAATGTCGCCGACAGGACTCGAACCTGCACCCTTCTGATGTCCGGTCAGATGCTCTGCCGTTGAGCTACGTCAGCTTATCGCATTATACATTATCGCTTATACATTTATCTTTGCTCGGAAAAGTTTTTTTCAATTTGGATGAGTGTTTCAGGCTAATAATTATTGTTTATAAAAATAATTGTTACCCTTTGCGCTATGCACAAAAATCTTGTCTTAAGTTTTTAAGAACTTTAGTTTATCAATTAATGATTTTTTTAATTAATTTATTTTTTTATGTTTTTAATTTTTTTTAATAATGTTATTATTAAGTTCTGCAATTATTTTTAGTTGTTATTATTGTGACAGCTGTTTCGGCGTTTAAGGCTATTTTCAAACTGTGGTTACTCCACATTGTGAAGACTTATTTATAAGATTTAATTTACTCCCACTCCTTTGAAATTTGGATGGGTAATGATTTATTATCGGTAAAACCGATTTATTTAGAAAGCAATTAAAATTCAGAATTCTGTGAGGTTTTCACATTTGTAATGTATTTAACTGACAAAGTTTTCTTAATTAATTTATTTAAATGTGTTGTATTGTTTTGATGATGTGAACATACTGAGAAGCGGTGAGTATATAATTTTCCTTACTTTATTAATTAATGTTATATTAGGATCGTTCGATCTTTTGTTAATTTCTAATTGTTCAAGTAAATTTAATCTTAGGTCCTTTCTTTCTATATATAAGGGTTTAGGTTTGTTGTTGTCAAGCGGGACGTGATTATTTACTAAAAGATGTTCTGCGAATTTTGAAGAAGTGATTTTATTTTTATAAGATCTTATATGCTTAGGCTTATTGGCTTTCTCAACTAGATTCAAAGAAAAGCTGCGGGCATCTTTAAAATTATTTAATTGCTACTATTACATTAAGTCTACCTTCACTGAAACAAAACTGTACTACTGTTTTATTTATTTTTGTTATTTTCTCAATTTTTTTTTAATACTTGCTGATATTTTGATATTTTTATAATATTATTTAAATCGTTATTATGTAATTGGAGTCTAGTATCTCTATAACAAAACTGTTATGCTGTTTTCATATATTTTTAAATATTCTTTCGAATTTGTGTAGATTGATCACAACATGCATTTTTTTATTTTATTTTTTTATATGAATACCGCACAAGAGTCTCAAACTGCTCCCAACCGTCTGGAGCCAGTGAGACTATGGCATTCCCAATTGGGGAATGTTGTGAGGATGAAGGTATTGGGGAGGGGAAGGAGAAGGGGAAAGGAAGGTGGGGAAAAGGGTAAATACCTGGCTATTCAGATCTGGTCACCAAACACGGCTAAAAGCCATTTCAAGCAACGTTTCAATTTTGAATGATGGTCTTTCACCAGGGCGTTACTGAAAGTATCTTCCACTCTGGAACGTGCGCAAATATACTATATATTTATTATTTTTAAATGAATTAATTGTGAAACAACACAAATTAATTAAATAAAAATTACTTGCGCACGCCGGGATTTGAACCCGCGGCCTTCGGATTCGTAGTCGAGAGCCTTACCCCTCGACCATGGAGGCCGTCAAATGCACCATGCATGCACCTATATCGTTCTAATTTTGCGCTACATTTGTATGACGATTGTTATTTATTGTTGTATTATATAATATTGTTGAACTAAACTCCTGCTGACAAGCTACTTGCAGTGGCTTAGCGGGTACAAGTTCACATTGTATGTAATTACTATCGTACAATAAAAAATAAATAAAAGAATACTTTGAAAAGTGCCAAAATTTACAGCCTTTTTAATATTTATATAATTTTCAATATGGATTCAATAAGTATGGGAAATCGTAAAAACATTTTTTTAAATGGTTTTTCGTTTGACTTTATTCAAATAAACATATTTGAGAATACCATCCGCAGTACTTCGGCAATAAACTACTTCACCTTCAATAAAATGAAAATTGCGAAGTATGCCACAAGAGAGCATAACTAACACCCGAATATTAAGAAAACCATAAAATTCTCGTAAATATGTCCTAAGCAGAGATTATACGTGAAAAATAATATAAAGCAAAAATTTTATCCTCCGACAACCGGATAAGAGGTAAAAACATAAAACCCCAAGTTACAAAGTGAGATTATTTACCATAAAACCTGTAATAAAAGGCTTTGTTACTTTGGGAGAGTTTTTCCAGCTGGGGTCACCTTTTCCCACAACCTATTTTTATTAAAACTAGTACATTTTTTAAATATTCTCAATAACATATTAAAAGGACGTCACACACACAATGAAAACATATTATTCATACATTCTTACAACTTATGGATCCTTTCCTCACGGTGGTTTTACCCTTCGAGCTCCGATGCTGTACACTCAGTGTGCAGTGAGCAGATTTAGAGGTTTGTAATTTTTAATTTAAAAAGGTTCAGTTTCAGTGTCCATAAATCGACGTTCATTGAAATAACGTTATACAGTTTCGTAGAATACAGCATGTTTAAATATAATTATTAAATACAATATCGATACCTTAGTTCAATAGGGAAATAACTCAAAATTTCTGTTATTTGAGTTAATTGTGAAAAAATGGTAAAGAAACTCTCCCTTCTCATATTTCAATAAAAAAATAAGTCTAATTCGTTATTATTCTAATTATGTAGTCAGATAATTCTT
Organism: Halesus radiatus; assembly: GCA_022606495.2. Lineage (NCBI taxonomy): Eukaryota > Metazoa > Arthropoda > Insecta > Trichoptera > Limnephilidae > Halesus > Halesus radiatus. The sequence continues at coordinate 10,437 of JAHDVE020005339.1, read as the reverse complement.
TATGGAATTATAATGAAATCAGCACATTCTTAGTTCAATGGAGAAACACGTCAAATGTTTCTGTTTGGAACTTAATAAATGTAGGCATTTACACCTATAATATGATAGGCTGATAAATTACTTACATGTTGCATCTATTGTGATGTTATAGGTGGACAAAATAACTTTACATCGGAGCGATGTCTTTATGAAAAAAATTAAAATCCAGTTGCAATCATCAGTATCTTATGGAATAATCGGATGGGGGGGAATATATAATACTTACCTTAAACCACTTGAAATATCGCAAAAATTAATACTAAAAATAATGTTTCATAAAGAAAGTACTTTCCCCTCCATGCAATTATTTCATGAGGCTGAACTGTTAGATATAAGAAAAATTTATTGTATACAGTACCTAAAATATGTATTTTCAAGAAAAAAACTATTCCCAAAAAACGAAAATCGTTCTAGTAATAGGATAAATAATGTACTTGAAGTACCTTTCTGTAAAACTAGGCTTGCGCAGAGACATGCTTTTTTTATTGCTCCTAAAATTTTAAATTTTCTATCTACAGAATGTAAGTGTCCAAACGTACCATCTTTAAACACATACAAAAATGAAATAAAAAACTGGATTAAAACCAAAGATATCAACCTTTTCCTGCTATAACTGTATATTTTCCCCACTTTTCTTTCTTTGTTTTTCGATTTGTTTTCTTATCTAACTTAAAATCTTTTATTTAACTTACCTTTAACATCCATGTATTAATACAAATAAACCAATATACTGCAACTAACTGATACCAGGTATACCCACGCACTGACCTTGCCTATGTGGGATTTTTGTTTTATATACATTACTCATAGGTTGTTCAGATGTATTTATAATTTAATGTTAAAAAAAAAAAACAACAAAATGTTTATAATCATTGTACCTTATTTGTGTGAATGTATGTTTCAAAAAATGAATTAATAAAAAAAAAAAAAATATTAAAACTTTTTTTATTCAGTACATAAACGAAACATCTGAAATATGAACTCCGTGTTTAGTATATTTACAGAAATATTAAAATAATTAGATACACGTCAAATCAGTTGACAGCACCGATGAGAAAGGATTAGGCAGATAAATTAAAGATTATTACATTAATAAATGAATTAAATAATATACTTTGTACTCACCCCCTTATTAATATAAAGATATCATCTACATGTTTCGAAAGCGATGCTTTCTTCATCAGGAGTAATACTAAAAATAAGAGATAAAGCGATAGAAGCGTCTTGTGGGCGTGGAGTGTACAAAATAAGCAATTGTTTTTCTTACTTCTTGTAAATTTGATCGAACATTTTAAAAATTTCTATTGATCATACTGCAAACGATTAAACCCTGCTACTTAGTGTACATCAGCTTATTTTATGATAATATCCATATCGACTTCGGCACAGCCGTTCCATCATCAGGGCAGACAAACTAAATAAAATAAAACATTTTATGTTAAAAATTTTCGTCTCTAAACCTCACAGTACGTACATTTTAATAAAATTAAAACCGGCTGGCCCTTTGTTACTAATATACATACCCGAAGTTAAAGTGGTAAATTTATGTGTATGGAAAATTAATACTAAATTTATTTTGAAAATTCTCTGTACTACGCAGCCCAAAAATTCACAATAAACCATTAATTCCTTCAACTAGAAGCACTCGTCTTTTAACTTGTAAATAACGAGAAAATTCTCATTACTCTTTCTCCCAACAATATAATTAAACATGGACGTGATAAGACAATTACTAGATATTTCAAAAGTTCGGTCTCGGGAATTCGGAGAAACTCTGCCTTTGAAAAAGTGCCTTTGTTAATAATTGACGCGAACATGATTTTTTAAGGCTCATGAAACTACTGCCCAACGTAACTTTTCTTTATTCCAAGATGTGTTTTGCCAGCGTAAAAGCGACCTTAATATAACGAGCCATTTTGTTGAGTGTACCCGCTCAAGCAGAGTTTTAGTCCTTAAGGGACGTTTAAGGCTTCTCGGGGTTTTTCATTAAATCGGAGCATAACATAAACAAGTTATTCCTTTGGGTGTCTGATGGGGAGATTATGGCGTCAACGATATGTGAAATTATGCTCCTAACTTGGAGGACCATCAAGGGGAATATCGTGCGGGCATTACTATCATAACGGGTCTTCAAATTATTTTCTATACCTAATGGGTTTGAACAAAATCAAGCTAAAAGCTCTCGGATATAAGGTTTTAATAAAGGTATACGAGTAAATAAAGACAATTTCTAATTCCAACGTGAATGAATACAATACACCCGATCCAACAAATGTACGAGAGCACTCACGATAAAGATTAACATTTTAGTTGAATTTCTTATGATTTTTTTGCAGGCCTGTGTGTAAAATTCAAAGTATAAGCAATATTTATAACTTTTAATGTTACCTAACTTCTAATACGTAATTTTTATTTCATATTAGTTTGTTATGTTTAACTATTATTATTGTTGTTAACATGTTTCTACTACACCAAACTCAAGAGCTAGTTCTCTTCATTAGCGTAGTAGTTTGAAAAAAAAATACTTATGATGTAAAAATTAAGAAAAAAAAATCATAACTGTAATTTCTCCGTATATCGGGAATTGGTTCAAAAAGCAGATAAAATTTAATGAGGTAACCGGGGTTGCAGTGATAGTAACACCCAAACGTTTTAGATATCAGCCATCTCTAGTCTCTAGCAAGGTTGGCGTGCTGTCAAATACAATTATTCATATATTTGTTAGTTGTTTTTTCTGACCCATTTTTTTTTAAATGAGCGGAGGAATACTAACGAAGTGCGTGGAATTGAAAGGCGACATATCCGCGAGCAATGAAATCCCTTAGAGCTTGGATAAACGATAGATCGTTGTTCAGAATATCACGAGTTGTGGCTAAAGATAGCATTGATCAATTAACTCACCCTTTAGTGTCAAACAGTACATGCGGACTGTAAATCATATTAAAGTGAGTGTATTTATGATATCTTAGGAAACATTCATTCGACATTGTCAATTTATTCGTATGAACGTTTAACATTTAGGACTGCCGATCCATAGACAACATCCGCCAGTGTTGCTATTGAAGGGCAATTTCTTATTTAATTCGTTGTCAATATAGGTTTGGCCATTGACAAGCCTAAAGTCCGTAACCGTGCTCGGGAAATTGATATAAAATCGTTAAGCCTATTGATACGGTGTTGTTAAGTTATAGATTTGACTCCTGGTGCATCCATGAAGACAGGTAGTTTACCTGTCACGACGAAGGAACAAAATTACAATAACTTTAGTTATTGCTGTCTTCTGGAATGGAAGATTATTTTGTTATTTGTTATCCCGCGCTTTAAAATTTCATTGGTATAACACATAGACACAATGTTTATTCTGAAAAGTACACATTTTAATTTTGTTCGATTCGTAGATAACATTTCCCCAAAAGTTTGGGCAATTTTCACTTAAGAAGTTAATTTTTTTTTGGTTATGAAGTTGATATAATTGCCCTCTGACAAAAACACTATTCAACCACTATTTTAAGGCTGAAATTACTTATTCATCACGCGTTCAGTCAAATCCTCTATGAGAAATGCAATTGTAACCATACACGAGCGTTGTCCTGAATTTATAATTGCGCATCCCATCTACGTATTTTTTGTTTGTTGAAATCCAAGAGATTTTACGGTCGGAATTAAACCTTAAATAGACGCGAAGATGAGCTTTTATAAAATCACGCTGTATTTTATGTTTAATGATGACTCAGAAATGTGTGGGTATATATGAGATTTTTTTTTAGTTTCATTATTAAATCTTTTTTGTTAACGACGCATAATATACAGGGTGGATCAGAATGTACCCCGCAAACACTAACCAATGATTTATTTGAAGTAAAAAACCTTTTTGTCTATAAATTCATCGTAAAAGGTATTGGACAGTTAGATCGAAACGGGGGTGTTCCGGTTACTCCGCTGAGTGACCAGTGACGATATGTGAAATGTTTTTATTTGTTTGTTTCTATTAAAAAAACAACCACAAATAAAATCATCGCAGACATGAATGCCACTAAATTTTTACGCCAAAAAAGCTCAGGAATCACTGATTGAAGTTTGTCTGGTACGTTTTGATACACCCTGTATAAGGCTTCCTTCAAACTTCAGCATTTTTAGTAATGGGAAAATAGCTTAAGGGAAAAAATAATCAAATGAAACCGGTGAACAGGAAACTAATTTATATAAATGAGTTACTTTTTACAAAAGGAACGAACTGTAGCTTTTCGCAATGATTTTATCTATCTCTTTTTTTTTAAATTTGTGTTACGACCAAGAATTTCAATGCCCAGTAACTCCTATTCTTTGAGAAGGAAATTATTCCCGAAGAGTGATGATAATGTACCGTGATTTAAAAGTGGGATATAAGTAGACGTCTTAATCTAAATTAGAATCCATGTATATATAATTATTCTAAATTGATTAAAAACGCAGGTATACAATACTTTCCTATACATAGTATTTACAAGAATTAAGAAGCTCATTGTGATATCATATGCAGAACCTATAATACAGTTTTTGGGAAATAATATATGACATTTCAAAAACACAATTAAGGCCATCCACCGGCTAAAATTCCGACGAAATCACGCGCTCCTTATGCATGTGGCGACAAGGTTGAAAGTCCCGCTTAACATCGGCCGCATGTTTAGATTTACGGAAAAAAACCATCACCAAAATGCTTGTTTTATTCTATTCTGTAAAGCTCAGACATAATTATTGAAATGTTTTACAGTCATATTCTAAAAAACTTAATTTACCACAATGAAAAATAGGACAACATCGGAAAAGGAGTTCGTAAGTAGGAGAGTTTGCGCTTTAAACATTTTTTTAATGTCTGATACTTTATTTTTTTCTAGGCTTATAAAAAGACACATCAAAAAACGAATGAACGGTTATACGTAAGGCCAAGGTGTGTTCTACTTGCAGTATTTAATTAAATCGTCTGCGACATTTCTAGGCCATCAAATTCTCAAACCGAAAACACATGATTTTGCATTACTTCCCATTGCATCGCCTTAACGTTTACTCTAAATACACATATCACCGGTACATTATTGTTAACAATGGACAGAAAAATTATTTATTTTAATAAAAATGTTGCAGAAAATGTGTGTTGTGTATATACATATGCGAAGAAAAATAAGAAATTGTATAATGTTAATGTAATGAACACATCGTTTAGATATACATTTCTTTTGTTTAACATTATATGTACATTGATGATACAGAATAATGAACATTTGGATACTGTAATGAAATTTTTACAGGAAGATTTTATTTCTTTACTAAAATGGTCACTTGAATCTGGTCTAATAATTAATGCTTAAAAAAACGAAATTGACGCATACGAGTATAAGATTCCCGTATGCAAGTACAGCGAGGTACCTGTAATCATATCCCATTCCTTTGTGTTCATTCACAAGAATATCAAACATCCATGCGCATGTACAAGTATCGAATTAGTCAACCAGTATGTGTATCTAGGTGTTACGGTGGATTGTAACATGAAATGGGATGAACAAATGTAGAATCTCTGTAAGCGCTTTCGAGTCATTGTAGGAAGACTCTATAAAGAAAAAATTAATTGCCTATAAAAACTATGAAACTAATTTATTTTCCTCTAGCAGAATCAACTGAAAGGTATGGTATATCTTCTTAGGGACACTCGTGAAACACCAACACAAAACTTGTACAGCTGATTCAAAATGCCAAGGTAAAGTTGCTTGTGAGCAAAACAGTTTTTAAGCAAAGGCGAGACATTTATATCACGTACAAATTAATTAAAGTATTACCTGTTTGTGCTCCTTTATGGCAAAAAAATGTACTGCAACATACGAGTATATGTGACAGTTCGTATAAGGAGTAATGGATCATGTACACAATACACGATTCACACAAAATATAGAGATGATAGTGCAAATATTTCAAAATAAATATGGTCAACGAACCCTTGAATACATTATTCCATTTATATTTAACAAGTTGCCATAAAACAATTGCTCTATGACGAAATTCTCACTGCTGTTAAAGTGTTGGCTTTTGGAAGGTGACCTTGCGAAGTGATGTTAACAAATATGATGGTCTCCCTGATTGTGTATCTCCTTGATATCTGCTGTATAGACGATATGCTGCTATTTCTTATATTGTCTTTTAAACAAATATGATGGTCTCCCTGATTGTGTATCTCCTTGATATCTGCTATATAGACGATATGTTGCCATTTCTTATATTGTCTTTTAAACAAATATGATGGTCTCCCTGATTGTGTATCTCCTTGATATCTGCTATATAGACGATATGTTGCTATTTCTTATATTGTATTTTAAACAAATATGATGGTCTCCCTGATTGTGTATCTCCTTGATATCTGCTGTATAGACGATATGCTGCTATTTCTTATATTGTCTTTTAAACAAATATGATGGTCTCCCTGATTGTGTATCTCCTTGATATCTGCTATATAGACGATATGTTGCCATTTCTTATATTGTCTTTTAAACAAATATGATGGTCTCCCTGATTGTGTATCTCCTTGATATCTGCTATATAGACGATATGTTGCTATTTCTTATATTGTCTTTTAAACAAATATGATGGTCTCCTTGATTATACGAGTATATCTCATTGATATCTGATGATATGATTACACATATTTATGTTCTTCTATAGTATTAAGAGTCTATTCTTACTGTAATAAAACTGTACTACTTTATTGTTCATTATTCAAACTTCCTTCTTATTGTTAACCTGTTTGATACTTGCTGACATATTGATGTTTTTATAATAAAATGTAGTTGATTTTGTGTAATTGGAGTATTTTAGGACTGTTTTTAAGATTTAAAAAATTATCTACTGTCAAGTGTACAATGATCACAACATGAATGTGCCAATATTTTTTCTATTGTTGGACGACAATTTGTACTGATTTTATTTTATTTATTAGCGTTTCATATATAATTTTTGAACTCCCGCTGACAAGCTACTTGCTTGTTACTTAGCGGGTATAAACTCCCATTGTATGAAAAATAATATTATACAATAAAACAAATAACAAAATAGCCATTTCAGGGAATTACATAATTCACCCGATTTTGAGGATTTTATCGGAAACAGGGGCAAAAAGATAATATTTTGTATCAGGAAAGCTACTGAAGGTGATGATTCTTTTCTTTATGATTTTTCTCAAATAGCATAATATATTATATGAAATGTTTCATCTCCGAGAAGATCGGATTGTCTTTCTCGCAAAGTCAATACTTCAAATATGATATTCACGTGAGGGGAAGGAAGAAATGTGTGTAAGATTAGTGATAACATATTCCTAAACCGGCAGAATCCACTGGAATGAAATCCCCAGAGAAAATAGGCGAATCCGAATAGACAAAAGAAAATAATGAAATAGGGGATGACTTTTGCCATCTGTCAGCTAATATGATCCATATTTCTGGGAAAGTTTCCCTTAATACATATAACAATGACCTATCACAATATATTCTAAAATGCTGAGAAAAAATATCATACAAATATGACTACTAGAAACATTCCTAATAATATTAGGTACCTTAGTTCCAGGAATGTGGGACCGGCAATATTTCGGGGATTTTATTTGAACTACTCGACTTATTCGCTACTTTATTTGGACCTCCGTGGCACTCCAGTAAGCTCCTTGGCTTCAGACCCAGATGTTGCGGGCTTAGATTACACAGCAGCCGTCTACATCGACTGCAATTGATAGTTCCGCTCCAATTACAAAGGTTAAGAAGTTTCTACCATCTTTACCACCTACACCGGTAACATCTGACGCTCCGACTACTAGGGAGACAATTACAGCCGATGCCATCATTTCACAACCCTCTTGTCCGTCTAAACCACCCGAATGGATCAAAATTACAAATAAGCGGCGTGTCACCGTAAGGGGTAGCAAAAAAACGTGCGCATCTGAGGCACCAACTAACATTTTTTTTCACTGTTACCCCTTACATCCTGACACCTCTTGTGATGACATGTCGCTTTACCTTAATTCGCTCGTAAATACTGTTTCGTTTCAAATAGCAAAAATTAAATCTAAGGGTGAGTACTCATCTTTTAAAATTGGCATGCCTCAGTCAGCCGTTGCCGAGGTTTTGAAATCAAAACACTGGCCGCGCGGCACATTCATCAAAGAATGGCAAGTTAGGCTGGCGGCGCCGCGACTTCCAGCTGTCGCGGTCGGCAACAGCTGACTGGACTTACATAGAAAAAAGTGCTTTTACTACCAGAATGTTCGGGGGTTGAAAACTAAATGCTCGCATTTCTACAATAATGTTGCGGCCGGTGACTATGATGTCTTAGCGCTGACAGAGACTTGGTTGAATGCGGGTGTTTTAACCTCTGAGCTTTTTGGTGGTGACTTCTTAGTTTTTAGAAGGGATCGAGACAATGGAGATGGCCACAGGCAGGGTGGCGGTTGTCTCCTTGCCTTTAAGGGCGTGGAAGGGTTAAAGGTCGAACGCATCCACGCCCTAGAAACTGAGCAAGAGGATTTATGGGTAAAAGTATCTTGCAAACTGTCTGTCACATATATGTGCGTAGTTTATTTCCCACCTAGCAGTAGGTGGGAAGTATTTAAGCATTTTTTTGACAAAATACACGCTAATTTCGATGAAATTGGTAAAAAGAATATTATTATACTGGGAGATTTTAATTTGCATTCCGCTCGGGACGCCCCTAAGGTGGAATTCGACTTTGAATACCTATGCGCAGTCTTCGGTCTTTCACAGTGTAATAATATTCAAAATTCCAATTCCAGAATCCTTGACTTTGTTCTGTGTAATGCCATTCTTGAGGTGAGACGTTGTGTTCTTCCACTGTTGCTAGAGGATAGCTATCATCCGGCCATTGAATTCCAGTCCAGTTTGATCAGATCGCCCTTAAAAAGTAATAGAGCCCCCACCCTTGTAAATAAAATCTCAAGGGGGTGGAATTTCAACAAAGGTGATCTCACCGGCTTGTACGATTCAATGAGCCGGGTGGACTGGCAAAACCTCTTCACATTTGCTACAGTGGATGAGGCGGTGAAATATTTCTACACTTGTATTTACGATGTATTTGATTCATGTTTTCCCAAAAAAAAATGCAGGCAGTGGTGGTCGCAAATATCCGAAGTGGTTTTCGAGAGAAGTCATTTCGAATATAGAGATCAAGCATGCCCTTCACAAGCGTTGGAAGGCAGGAGGACTTCAGAGTGAATACGATCTTTTTAGTTTTTACCGGGCATTGGTTAGGCGCGAGGTTCGAGTGGCCTATCGAGCTTACGTGTCTGAAATCGAAGGTAACATCATGCACGATCCCAAGATGTTCTGGCATTACATAAAAACCCTTCGAAAGGATGGTGGTCTTGAAGATACCATGATGAAAGGTGATCAGGAATTTCATGGCTCGGGTGTGGCCAACGCGTTTGCTGATCATTTTCAATCTGTCTACAGTAGAGATCCTCCACTTCTAGATATTAATAATGCTGCCGCATTTAATACCAGAAGAGCCTCTAACGTTGACTTATGTATATTTACGGAATCTGATGTTATGAATGCCATAAGACACATGAAGAACTCGCACTCTATCGGCCCCGACTTCGTTCCCGTATTCTTTATTAAAGGGTGCGCTGAATTCCTCAAAGCACCTTTAACTTTTATATTTAATCTAGCTATTAGTACCTCCACTTTTCCAGAATTATGGAAAATTTCAAAAATATGTCCTATTTTAAAAATGGTTCCAAAAAGTCAATCGAGAATTATAGACCTGTTGCCATACTTTCAGCTCCTGCTAAACTATTTGAAAAACTAATCCATAAATTCATTGTACCTCAAATAGAAGCATATATTATCCCGGAACAGCATGGTTTCAGAAAAGGAAGATCTACGGAAACCAATCTGATGGTTTTCACTGACTATGTTTCTAGGTCCCTAGATAGTGGATACCAAGTAGACTGTTCGTATAATGATTTCTCCAAAGCCTTTGATACCGTGAATCACGATATCTTACTAACAAAACTTGCCCAAATGGGTTTCTCCCTACGTATGCTAAAGTTTTTTAGAAGTTATCTCAAAAACCGGAAGCAATTTGTCACACACGGAATTTTTCAATCCGCTGATTTTCTTGTTTTTTCTGGGGTCCCCAAGGGTCAATCCTAGGGCCTCTTCTCTTCTCTATTTTCATTAATGACATTGCAAAAGTCATCCGTTTTTCTCGCTTTCTCCTTTTCGCTGACGATCTCAAATTATTTCTACTAATTAGAAATATTTTAGATTGCCTCCATCTTCAAGCTGACATTGATAACATCTCTGAATGGAGCCTACGAAATCAGCTTTATTTCAATATCTCAAAATGCGTAGTCCTGTC
>JAHDVE020005338.1:0-96408 GCA_022606495.2 Halesus radiatus | reverse complement strand
GAGAGGTGCTTTTATGCATTTTGTACTTGATGCATTTACTAAGGCTTTACAAATTACTCAAAAACATATCATAAAAGTTATATATAATAAAAATAAAACATTTTCAACTGACGTATTATACAAAGAATCTAAATTATTGAATATCCGTAATTTATTTTACAAACTCTGAAACATGTCTTTAAAAACAAAAACAAAAATTGAAAAGACGAAAATCTAAGCAAAAGGACTAATAATAATCTTCTCAATCTAATACTAAATTAACGCAAACACATGGTAGTTTTATTGGTCCTCGCATATTCAACCTTTTACCAAAATAAATTCGAACGACAAATGAAATATCACTCTATGTAAAAGTATCACGTTGAAACATTACTTCCAACAAATCTTTATTTATCCGCTTACTTAAACTATAACTTTATTTACTATTTTTATAATTTTGGTATTTTTATAATATTATTTAAATCGGTGTTATAAAATTGGACTCTAGTATCTCAATAACAAAACTGTAATGCTGTGTCCATTATTATTTTCTTTCAAATTTTTTTTTTCCAACTTAATGTACATTGATCACAACATGCACGCGCCTCTATATCCTAATTTTGCGCTACATTTGTATGATGATAGTTATTTATTGTTGTATTATATAATATTGTTGAAATAAACTCCTGCTAACAATCTACTTGCAGTGGCTTAGCGGGTATAAGTTCCCAATGTATATAATTAATATTATGCAATAAAAAACAAACTTCTAGGTCGAAAAATTCAAGTGAAAATTTCTGCTTACTTATACTATCGACGTATCGTATCGACCTCCATGTCGAGGGGTAAGGCTTTCGACTACGAATCAGAAGGTCGCGGGTTCAAATCCCGGCGTGCGCAAGTAAATTTTATTTAATTAATTTGTGTTGTTTCACAATTAATTAATTTACAAATAATATATAGTATATTTGCGCACGTTCTAGAGTGGAAGATACTCTCAGTATCGCCCTGGGGGAAGACCACCATTCAGAATTGAAACGTTGCTTGAAATGGCTTTTAGCCGTGTTTGGTGACCAGATTTGAATAGCCAGGTATTTCCCCACCTCCCTCTTCCCCTTCCCCTCCCCAATACCATCCGTTTCACAACATTCCCCAATTGGGAATGCCATAGTCTCACTGGCTCCAGACGGTTGAGAGCAGTTGGCACTCTTGTGCGGTATTCATATAAAAAAAACTATAATATTAAAATTTTCATTACATGTATACTTTCTTGCAGTTACATTCCTTAAGTAATTTATATTTTAGTACTCATATTTTTTAAATTACTCGTATTACTCACACACAGGCAGCGCTTATGTGGGTTCCCATTTCTCACAATTATAATTTAAGCAATCATACATGTAAAAAACATTAATATGTATTATGTCCTATTTTTTGTAAAAAACTGTGTGAAAAATTAAAGAAAATTAAAAAAAAAAAGATTTCTTTGTTATATAAAGCCGTAAAGCTCTTTAAAAGACACCTTCTTCGTCACCCTTTAAGTGTCGGAGTTTGCACACCAAAATGAGAAAAGTTTTGGATTACTTGATGTTGGTTTCAGTTTTCAGTGCTGTGAACATTTTGGAGGAGACAAACCAGAACAATTGGCGTTGAGCAAATATGGTTAGTCTTTGGGACAACGCCCCCTGGTTAAAAATCTAGCAGTATAGTTGATTTATTTTAGTGCTCCGTGGGACCTTTAATTTTGCGGGTCCCGGACCTCTTTATTTAGCCTACCGTTAATCCGGGCCTGAAATATCGCAGAGCTTTGCATTAATTTCTGTTACGAATTAATCCTACGCAAAAGAAATAAAGCCTCTGGAGGCCAACACACTTATCTACGATCAAATCATGAACGCTCAATAGTAATGAGTGGTACGTGTTTCCTGCGAGGTGATCGGTGATGATGCCTTTAAGGAGAACGGTGTACTTAATTGTATCCTAAGAGATCTGGCTTCAGGCTTGTATATCAATAGTAGGTATACACATTCGCAAAAAAACAATTTTCTCCGAGTCTAAGACGTTCTGCACTCATCAAAAAGAGACAACCCATTTTACCCGAAAAACGTGCTATAACATTATTTTTTCTAAAAAAGGAACTATGATATGACCTCTTAATAATTGGATTACTTTTATAGCGCCGTTTTCGTAGGAAAATCACCTCTTGTCTTATTTTTGACAGTATAAATCGAAATATTTCAAAGCTCCGCTTCAATTTGCCATTATTACCCTGTCCTCTATCGTCTGATGCCAATGTACTGTTGGGTATACAGTTCGATGACTTAATTTTACGCATGATGCAGTCATATATCAAATTATCAAAAACCTTAAAATGAATTATAGTATAATATAAGATAAATTCACCACACGCAGTAGCGGACGAATGAAGATCCGCAACGCTCGGCTTATTACCAAAACGATGAAAAGCGAGAGCTAATGCATATGCTCATACCTTTTACCAGAATGTTATAGGTTTATCACGCCCGCCCTAGAGATTGCAGTTTTTCTACCCATTTTACTATAACCATCTTGAATTACCCGGGCTTGCCGTTTGTTTTCTAAACAGGTTAAACTCACCACTTGTGTTTGTTCAGTCTGTTCAGGCAACCTCCAGTTGAGCCCGCGCTTCCACAGCGGGTTGTGGGCGGGCCGCCGCTGGGCGTGCTGCAGGGCGGCCGTGCGCAGCGCGCCGGGCTGCGAGCCGGTCGGGGCCTGGGCGGCGCAGGTGCCCGCCCCGCCCGCCGACGTCACCACGCCGAGGGTATCCATCGACTCCACGTCCGGTGAGTGCAGTTATCCCTCATGTGTCTAATTTATGTTTCCAGGTCTCCTCTACTCCCCTTTCCTTATGTACTCCAATAACGTGGATTCTCATATTTTCCTAGGTTTCCAACGAAAGAACGTAAATAACATAATATAATTTTGATTTTGAATCTTTCATTCCCAGCCCAAAAACCCAATGAGCGTTCTTTATAATAATATTGTAAAATATTGACTACGAAACGATTGTTTGATTGTATTTGCGTCATTTGCAATAATTTAAAACAAAATAAAAGCAACGATTTACGAAGCATATCTTAATACCATATAAGTGTATATTCATGGGTATTTTAAAATTATCAAATAATTTGCAAAATTACTGCCTCAACACAGGCTAGCCTAGTGAACCGCGTTATGTGAAACTTCTACTATAACTGTTATTATATTATTTTCTATTTTACTTTATAAACCACTGTACACTTACATTATTATATTATACATGTCTTTTAGTTATAGTTAAATTTAATTACAATAAAGATATTATTATTATTATTAACATTAATAATAATATGAATATTTCCGTAAAACGAATAACCTTTATAATACCAGCACCTCGCAACTTAAAAATCTGTTATTTCGTATCGTACATAACTGAATATACAACATTATTTTTGCACTTACCCATCGACTAGATTATTCTATATATCGTATGCATGTTATTAAATCTCTAACAATGATTATTTTTTCGTTTCGTATGACATATGATTTTATTTCCCTGATTAATTGTGGCAGTTGGATGTTATTAGCTTTCTACTGTCCTTAATGATACGCGAATAGTCGTCATTGCTGCTAAATATTGATTTTTTTTCGATTCACCTCCTTATTCGTTGTAGTATTTACTTATGTAGCACCTACCTAGTATTTTATTCTTCAATGATTTAGCTTTCTCCGTTTTCTAACTAACTGCGCTGAACTTAATATTTCAATATAACACAGTAACCCAAAATGATAGGTTTTTTCGTTATATTTTCTTTTCCTTGGGGCCAGTTTCTTGAATCAATAAGATTTTCCCTTTCTTTTCCATGCTTCGTATTTTGCCATCGCATGAAGCGGAATAACTAGCCCATACTGGAGCAAATAGGAACTTCCGCACCCCTCGGTCGCTCCGAATCAAATATAAAAATCACATCATTAACCCTATTAAGACCTATTCAAAGAATGACGAAGCTTTTTTGTTAATAATATAATACCCATGCCCCTATTTCTGTTGGTATATGCTACAATAATTTAAGATATTTTCGCATTTGAAATATTTGTCTTTCTGCGTGTATTGTACGTACTTCCATTAATGTTCAACATCCCGAAATCTTAAAACAAACTAATTTTAACATATTCTTCACATGCAGTCATCCAACATGAGCTAGTATAGTGTAACCCTTCCCTCGTCGTACCGCATGAGGGTCCCAACTGCCCGGAGCCAGTGGAACTATGGCTATTATCTTAATTTAAGGGAAAGTTGTGTGGCTAAGAAGTAAGTGGGGAGGGGATAGGTCGGCTGGGAATCTGTTCAGAGGATAAAAGTATTCCCCAGGGTCTATGTCGATAGCTTGTTGTTAAAATGTTATAACTACAAAATGAGAATTGTTAGGAAATTGCTCTTTTAAAAAGCTAACAAGCCAAAAGTAAAAACCAAATTTTGTCAAAACGTGATGGCAATGCTTACATAACAGTTTCACAACAGAAGTTATTAAAAGTAGCAAAGCGTCACTTAATGCCCTAGCATCCCTTTAAAGGCATTGTAATAAGTCTCGCGTACCTCTGTGACGTGCTCAATTGCCCGCCGGGAGAATGCTAAATACGCAATTAGGAGCGACTCGATTTGGCACCGGGGAGAAACAAACTCCGGCGTGAATTTGCAAATGGCCGCTTTCCTCGTATTCTTTTCTTTGTCTCGACACCTCCGCCGATTTTATTTGTATATTAACAATGGCGGAGATATGAAATTGATGGCGTGAATTTTCCCGGATGAGTTTGCAAAGGATGAGTTTGAAAGGATGGATGTTTGTGAACTTCTTATCTCTAATAATAACATTATAAAATAATTCCGATAGACAGACCAAAGTTGTCAAATTCAAATCTGGCTTTTAAACTAGCTTACTTTTATTTTATTTATCGAATTATCTTTAACCCTTACCACTCCATTATTTTTTAATATTTGTTGTCAGCCAACTCTTATTTTAATAATGTCAAAATATTAATTTATTGATAGGCAGTTACAAAAAGGTTATTTTATACTAAAACAAAAACGGAAAACAGTCAAAATCTTATTAAAACGTGAATTTAAATGTTTTTTTTAATGAAATTTTCACAAGAAACAACGCCACGTATTAAGTTTTGCGCACGAAAATACATCGCGCGCGCACGTCTTATCTTGTCGGCCGCCAGCCGACAACTGAGTTGTAGCGGACAAATAGTGATGTCGGCTGGCACCCGACAAAGGAGTGGTAAGGGTTAACACGCTACTTTCAAAATTAGTCGAATAAAAACGAAACAAATAAAAAAAGTTTATTTATTCGTAATTATGGATTAGTTAATTTGTAATGGGGAGGTTGTCAATAAATAATAACCCAACAAATAAATGTTTTTCTCGTACATAGATTCAACATTCAAGACGAGAAAGAAAAAATACTATTAAATGTAAGAAAGAGATATAAATAAAGAATAGAACAATATATTGTTTTGTCTAAATCTAAATAAACGAAGAATATATACTTAATTAGAGTTCTTGAAAAAGCAAATTTAAAAAAAATCTCAATGGGTAATATTTCAGAAAAACGTTTTTTCTTTATATATTATTATTTTCAGTGTTATTTTTTTAAGAATTCTACTTTTAATAAATCCAGATTTATTGTTTCGAGAAATCCTAAAATCCGAATTTTTCGAAATTACTCCGGATTTGCAATCCCTATGTATGACTATCTATTTTAGTCAACTACGCACGCATAGGTGTTAATTATGATCAAATCCATTAATTGATTTCGCCGTTTTTAACAATCTCTGGCGTGAAATAGATTTTATTTTTATTTTTTATATTCTGCACATTTTTATCCTAAACGTCTGTATTGTTCATTGGTAAAAAATAAAAATACGAAACCATATCCTAATGTACGATTTCGAACAAGATTCATGCATCTACCGCTAGAGGTGCTGTCGGAGTCTTGGCATTTATACAGGAAGGTTTTGATGGGTACGAGAGTTTTCGTTCCAAATGTCATCCATTATTCATGTACACCGCATTTGTTACATCACGGCTCAATGTTGTTTATTCGCGAATGGCTTCTCCGACGTAATATAGAATTAGCAACACATTGTATCTCATTTTCCATTTTGATCTTATTCGCCTCTTATTGGATAAAAATGTACATCCGTTCTTTACTTTTAGTAAATTGGGTTCTTCTTCAAAGCAGCAGTTGTATAAATATGAGTCTTTTCTTGTTTTTTGGAATGAGGTTTTGGTTGATTATTTTAACAATGATATCCTCTCAAAGTGTATTACAAAAGTCTGAATATTTTCGAGAACCTGATTATCAAATCTTCTGTATTTTATCTTACAATTTTGTTTACTTCATGAATATTCCGCGCGGATGTACATTTTTTATTTGTGCTTTTTTGTGTTTTTAATTTCCTCTTATTTTTGGAATCTGCGAAGTGTTCAATTGAAATGGGTCAATTTATTATGGATGTATTCATTCTTTTCGTTCAACATCACGTTATTCGGGATATTTAAATTTCTCTCGATTCTTCTTTCTACAGTTTTCATTATTCCTACGCGATATTCTCATTCAGTCGGCTGGTGTGTTATTCACTCGGAACAGTGGTTTGGGGTTATTCAGATTTTCCCCCAATATTCTTGAAAATGATTCGTAAAGAAGAACATTATTATGTATTCTGTTGAACTGAAGCCTTTTCCGGAAAACTCTTTCTGAGACGTCATTTTATTATAAAAAAATAATTTCGTTCATTTTGGATTTTAAAGTACAAAATATGCATTGATATGCAGGTATACAAAGGTTGGCAATCAAACGGTAAATAACAATTAAGAACTGGTTTATTATGTATCTTCTGCATGACGTTATGAATACCTATAATTAATCTAAGTTTACTGTAATTACTGAACGGAAATGCTCCGGATATCGACATTTAATATCGTAGATTTTTGTTTTATACTAGCTGATGTGTACCCGGCCTTGCTCGGGATTTTTTTTATAACGTTATGAAGTTGTGAATTCTTGCTTCTTGTTAGGGTGCCGTAATTGATTTGACGGGAAAAGTAATGCCCTGTGACGACTATTACTATCTCTAAACAAAGAAACAATTTGAAAATTTCATTTAATTCCAAAGGTTTGTTTTTTCAAAAATAAATAAAAAAAAGTTCTTATATAGGCACCTACTTGTGTTTTCCATTTTGAAAATATACTACCCAAACAAATCTTCTTTTGAAGATGTAATCTGTGACCAGTTTGTTGTAACCAGAGTGGTATATCTATGGGCTAACCTGAATATAATATCTCGGGTTCAATGTTTTTCATACTAATTTTAAAACGTTATAGCAACCTCAATGCAACACTAACTCAAAACAAAACACCTTTCAACGCGCTTCACACATTTTTAACACTTCATACAGCGAGTTCGACTTATTCAACTCAGCCCCTTATAATTTCAAACCAAAAATCAATAAATAACATTCACAATACATATTACTCTACACAGACTAGATCCTTTCTGTTCCCCTCCCTCCCATCATCCTAACCTCATAGGCTAACCTTGTAACTTTTCTTTTATTTATTTTTTTAAATTGAATTATTTAAATACTTAAGTGAAAATCTATTATTGGTTCATTTTTTAAATATATTTGCCATATGTAATTATTGCTGTAAACTGTTGGTTTTCCAAATAAAAAAAAATATTGGATTTCATTCAAACTACTCTCTAAACCTTCCCGGCACTAATAAGAACAAGCTGTGATATTTTCAGAAACCGTTCTAGTAATTTTCGATAAAATCGAGGACAGACAGACAGCCAAATATTAATTTTTATATATGGAGATTTGCGCGTTACTATATGTATCGTTATTTGCTTAATTGATGATCGCTGCAAATGGTTCTACAGTTGTCGCGAGGAACACTGATAAATCAATTCAAAAATTATTTCATGTAAACGTGGAATGGTTTGACTAGAAAATCATTTTTGATGCTGGGTGAAATCGTTAAGCGGATAATTTTTATCTATTATTGTGTCTTTTTGTGGTCGTTATGTATATCAAAATGGTGAATATGGTAAATAGTAATTTTTTTTTCTGAAAGTAAATGATGTCGAGAAGCTTTCGTAATATTTTTTCCACATTTTTTTCTCCAATGTTATTTGTCAAGTTGGAAATGAAATATCAAAAACACACCTGATACAATGCCTTACCTAGAATCTGTGAAGTTCGTCGACCTCCATGCCAAGCCGCCGAATGTATGACTAATTATAGTGATTTTTAAACCTCCTTCCGAATGTGTTTTTGCACAATATGCTTTATGAGGACTTTGAATTAAGTTTTTACTTGTGTTTTTACTTTTTTTTTTTACACCAACGAAAATATTTTCGCCCCTTTTTTGTAGCACCGCTTGTTGCAGGATAGCTTAGTTGGTTTAGTTCACAGCATTTAAATATCATTTGCAATGAATCGGTCCCTTATTGCACGGCGAGACATCAGGTCGCCATCTCCGCCGGGCGAGTACCAGCAGCAGGGAGCGGGTCGGGTAGTAGCGAGGAGGACAGAGGCGAGCGAGGGACTCGCAAGATTCGGTAGGTACTGGCTGGCGGGCTGGTTGGGTCGCGGACCTTATTGAGGTCAGCGCGCGCGATTAATATTATTGTAAATCTCGTCGCGTCTCCTCGCCGGCGGATAATGGCCGCGCCGAGCGTCTCACGCGAACCCGAGACGCCAGGACTCTTCAATGGGAATGTCGCATTCGTGCAAAAAAAACTTTTGTAAAAATCACATTTTGTTTTCTGCAAAAGAACATTGTCGCAGTTCAGCAATCATCTGCACTATGAGTAAGATATTCTCTCTGCAGGAAGGTTGTTTTAAACTAAAGTTTTCCAACTTTTTGATTCCCAACCCCCCTTTTCAAAGTAGGTTTTCTGCAACGCCCCTCGCGAAAAACCTACATTTCGACTAATAATTGACTTATGGCCGAGAGGGACGTCGGAGCGGAATTATTTATTATTTAGAAATATTGATAGTGTTATTACGCAATACGATAAACATAATGTTTTTAAATAGAAAAAATATTTATTAAATATTTTATAAATTTACATAGGCTTAGTATTTATCAAAATCTAATCGAAAATATTACTTTTTCTGACCGTCCTATTGTATGTTTTACAAAACATTTAAAATATGAACATGATTTTTAAAGTGGAGAAAAATATTTTTAATCCTTTCTCGTTACGTTTTTGTAAATAAACTTAACCAAAGATTTATAATCCGTATTAAAAAAAAAAGTTAAAGTTACGTAGTGTTTATGAAAAATTTAAACTACACACCGTTCTTTTTTTAAATTATCTTATCGACATGTTAAAGAAAAACCTTCACAGCATTTTTTAAGGATATTCAACTTTTTAAATGTTTTTGTAAAACATGCGTAGAACGGTCAGAAATGTGTAATATTTCTGATTTTAATTTGATATGCAAATTTAAAAAAAACGTAATAAATATTTTTCTCTTTAATAACACCATGTTTATCGTATTGCACAATAATATTATCATTATTTTGATTTATAAATAATTACACTCCGACGTCCCTCTCCCCGTTAAATATCTCCGTAAGCTCGTTTGTTACGATATGCATATTTTATTTGAGAATTAAGCATATCGAATAATGAATATGGTTCATAGGTATGATTCTTGAAAAATTAAGAAGAAAAAATACTACTCTGTTAACCCCGAGACCACCAGTGTTCCCTGGATATCTCCAGCTCCGATATCGCCTACTTTGTTTTGAACGAATCGGTATTTAGGTTCCAACTCGTGATGAATCTTCTAATTAGGTATCATCTAATAACATTCGGCATTCGTTTCGTGTTGGAGCTATTAATTTGTTGATTCATGATACAAACGTACGGTTTTACATTTGTTGCAAACTTTGACCCCATCCCATCAATCATTTTGCCCAGTCTGCCTAGACTGCCTACTCTCGAATAAATGGTTTTGTATCTGACTTTGATGAATTAAAGTTTTGGTTTCTTAAACGTACAATTATTATTATTAACGTATTTTTCACATTTATTTATTTTTAATCAAATGCCAGCGGTACTAAATTCCCACTGATTCACGATTTGACATTGCCCTTAAATCGCACATTGTAAATGCACAATTATTTCTGTACATAATAACGCCGAATCAAAGAAAATTAATACCATAACAAATAACTCAAAACTTAGATTAGTATAACTTTAAAAAGCAATAACACACACACATGGTGTTCGCGAAACAAAAGAACATAAATTCTCATTTACGGTAATTTCACCCACACACTAACCTTTAACTCTACAACAATGTCTTTCGATTATTATTGTTAATGCTACCATAATAACATAAATACACATTCCGTAATTCTCCCACATGCTAACTTCAAACTCCACACCAATATGTTATTTTGTTATTGTACGAACCGTTTACAAAAATATTTAAAAAAAATAGTCTGTCTAACTGAATCTATCCGCTTCCCATGCCACAGCACTGCATCAGCACCGTCTAATGCAGGTTCGGATTACACCTGACATAAGGCCTCACGCGCGCCGCTGTGCTGGTTGCTGCTAGTGTTAGTGTTGAGCATGTCTGGCTAGTGGCTACGGCTATGCTGACTGGCTTTCTCCGGCGAGCGGCGATGCGCGGCGGTCTCCCGCCACTCTGTCCCTCCTCCGGTCTTCAGTAGTGCACAGTGCACGGCCGCGCTCACCTGTACCGTGCATCACCCTCTAACAAACGCCATCCAACGGCGATCTCTCGATCTATACCATAATAACAACATATATATATGGCTTAATGAAAACTTGTCCAATCGTCTCGTAGATTCATCCTGTCGTTTATATTTCGGGAATCATTTAGTTTAATTTGACGGTGGTTGGTGATTGATTATCCGTGGATGTCAGCGTAAATCGTGATTTGCTCATGTAGCTGGCGTATGTAACTCTAGTGTGTTGTGTGTGCGCCAGAACCGGTGTTGTGAAATCAGCTTTGATAACTGTGTCAACTACCTGTGTCTCCGTTCTTGCCTCTGGCAACCGATGGCCATGTCGATGCCTAATCAGAACTCTGAACGCTAGTTGGGGTATATTGTAATACGTACATGTGGACTGGAGGTCTGAGAGTCCAGGATTGGTGTAGTCAGTTAATAGTGGTATAGTGTCAGTTGAGTGCTCGTTGTAGGGTTCCCGCAGTCGCTGCCTGTTGCTCGGCCACCGAGAAGCACGGTTACATACATGGAGGACGCCACAGGTAACGGAGACAGCTAACGGTGCACGGTGGATGGTGGATGGTGGATAGTGAGTGCAGTGATGATATAGGTGTGAAGACGCCGAAGGGGAAAGCATGAGAGAGGACACGTCCGGGGCCGCCAGCAAGCCAGACGGCCGCTCGGTCGCCGGGTACCGCTTTTCGTTTTGGGCGTTCGCGAGCAACTTTCTTCTCCCGCAGAAAGGTAAAATTAGTGAACATTCACTCGCGGAGTTTCGCCACCAGCGATTTCACCGCACATTCATATTTTTTGCGGAATGCAAATATCCGCAACATTGTCATAGAATCACTTTCTTTTGGTTGCGACTTATGACTGTGACTAAACAAACCTCCCACCTACTTAATTAATATTTTCTCTTCAATCCAAATAACACACCTGGATCCGTTGTCTTCTTCTGAGTAATATTTAGTTATTTATTCGCCATACAACCTCTGACGACATGTATCTGGTGGGCAGGAATAATTATTTGATGCTACACAAACATTCCATACATCATCACTGCTGACACTCTTTCCTAATCATGTTGATGATGTGCACATTCGAAATTCTTTTTTTTTTCTTCTGTGTGTATTATATTTTCTGAGATACCGATCAATTCCAGTGTATTATTCTATTTTATAACACATAGTTACAAAGAGTAACATTCCTTGGCGATAATAATTTGCTGAGCAGACATTGCTGGTATCATTTTCACGCGCCAATGAGAAAATTTCTCTATTCGGAAATTCATCACGCTCAGTCGTTTTACCGACCATTTATTGATAATTGATAATAATTGTAGTTCCAGCAAACCATGTGTATTTTCTATGTAGGTCTCTTTGATTAACTGACCGCTCTGAGAGTAGCCTCAAGATCGTCCATATTCATTTAATTCCTAACCTTCTTTCAGTTTTCCTCAAAAGGTCCATTAATCTGTAACCCCTACTCATCCCCCGTCAGCTGTTTCCCGTGTAATGTCCCGAGCCAAGATTATACATACATTTGTCTTGAAAGTAAAATATAAATCATTGTTTTTATTTGCCTTGGGGTTTTACATCCCATCGGTTAAACTTAGTTGGAAAGCTCGCTTCAATCCCTGTGCCCTGTTGTAAGCATGTTGAGACGTAAACTTTTTTTAGACTTATTTCGAGAATCTGAAAATAATGCAAGGTAAAACTTTGCTCTCAAAACAACTGCTCATTTTTTGTTACATTTTAATATGTATAATATCTTTCCAGTTTGCTAAATTGGATGCTTTATTTGTTACAAGTGACAAATAACGTAAAAAATGTACTGATTCTAAACTGCTTACGATAATATGATTATTTTTTTTCTATAAAATTCCCTTTTTATTAATTTCAGCTTCATGCTGCTAGAAGTTATGAAACCATCTTGGATTGCTGTGAAATTATTGTGATTTTAATAAGAAATATTTTGTGTACACCACTGATTAATATATAAATATCAACATATTACGGAAGTGAAGCTTCCCTCATCGGGATAAGCTTGTTGATATTTATTTATTAAACAGTGGTGTACACAAAATATTTCTTTTTAATTTTTATTAATAAAATGACACCACAAAGTAATTTTACTTTTATTGAAGAAATTATTATAATTTACTTTCTATTATTATTATGGTTTTACGTATTTAAAAATGAATTATAATTGTCTCTTCACTGCACAAATCAAAGGTTTCCTCTTGTTGGCAAAAAAATGAAACCATTTTGTTTTGTTTCCGTTTGAAACACAATTGTCAATAAAATTATAATATAAAGTGCTTCTTCTTATGAAAAAATCTCACCATTCCGGCTTTAGGTATTGTTTGCAAGCCGCCTTCGAGTCAAACCGTCGCATGTCGCTTCCAACATGGCTACAGTTGAATCATTATTGTTTTCTCTATTTAAATCATTCAGGCGCATTGTTTCGCAATGTGAATTTGTCAACGCGAATAGTATAACCTCCACAATGAATTGGGGAGATTGAATATGATTGCAAATTACAACATTGCCGCAATAAATTGCCAACGCCTTAAGTGATTTCCAATATTGGCACGGGATGGGATATTTTGCGTTGGTGCAAGGATGTTTTCGAAAGATTAAGGTTGCCTTTAGATAATCTCGGTTGCGGCTTCGTTTTGATGTAGGTAAGGGCTGGTATTATTAACTGACCAATTGTGATAATTGATACCGATATTGTGGGTTTTGGATCTTGGGTAATCATCATGCTCATCACTCTTGGAGAGTCCGGGCCATCTCAAGGAAACTCGTCCACTCCTGTCTTTTGTTGTCTGTCTCTAGTTCTTTATGTCCAGGGATGCGGCGTTCCTATCAACGCCGCTCAGCCATTTTTGTTTAGACCTCCAACACCCCTTCATCCTGCAGAAGTATTGTAAAGAAGCCACCTTCGTGGTCAACTATCTTCCATCCCGTTTTGTAAATCTTTTTATTAACGTCACTTCAAAGTTCGTACAGTAGAGAAGAGTTGATGGAGGTCAAAGTGGGATGCTGAGGTTATTCAGCCAGTTGACGGCATTGGAAGTCACTTGGTTAAGCACAGATGTGCCTCGGGAAACGATGAAGGGGAGATTCTTCTACGATGCTTTCTGTTTGAATATGTCCACATTCCCACAATTTAGAATCCTTTAGGACTCATTTATGCATCATATACGCACAATGGCTATGATTGCACTGGATGCGGTTTAGTGAGGTCCCCACGTCGTCCGAGGGAGAGAGAATCCTGGCAGTTTAATAGTTGTGTCCACAACACGTTCCACATCGTGTTTATCACGACTCTTAAGGGGAGTTTCGTGATAGAAGCAGTCTTTCGCCTTCGGTCCAAAAGTGTTTCCTGGACATCAGACGGCTGTCCGGGAGGTTTGCAAGGTCATCTTAAAGTGGAATGTTGCTCTTCAAACTACTGACATGGCTCTCTTGGTTGTACCTCGTCCGCCACGGACCATTCTATTGTATAGCTGATTGATAACTTAAATGTCAAATATTGATGACCTCCGGAAAATTATCTTTAGAATAGTTAAAAGTGGAAGGACAAACAACGTGCTATTTTCGTCCGATAACAAACACCGTCATAAGTAATGTTTAACTAGTCGGGTCGGGCAAAAAAATCTACTTTAAGTGTTTCACCTACGTTTGTCGTTGATGATCCATTGTCTGCAAAGTACACCTACAGTCCCACACCGTACACTGTGTGCACTCTGTATTCAGAAAGAATTGTTTTTCATTAATACGTTCATCTACATACGTTCCTACTCGTAATTGCTTATTTGTACTTCCTTTTATGATAGACTCCCACAGTTTAGCCGTAAATTCACTAAAATTGTCGTAAAGCTCTGAACCCGAGTGGACCGCTCTGTACAGTGATTACAACTACCGTATCAGATGAATTTCATTAAGCCTCCCTAATTATTTTCCTACTGTGAAACTGCCCCAGTTGAAAATTTATTTTAAACTTTTGTGTCTATTTTCGGTCACAGTTTCCCAACCGAGATATTTATAACGTAACTGCCTGGGTCGGTTCATAAATCTACATCATGAATTTTAGTCTCGAAGCTGACAGTCTAGCGTTGAAATATGACACTAGCTGAAATATCTTTAAAAACTCCGTCAAAATGTTAAGTTGAAGTTATAGATTCGTGGTTTGTTTACCCGTTCTAAGCATCTGTTCGTTCTGAAACCGGTTTTTCACACTGATAAATTCCGATTTTAGTGTTTGCCAACGAAGTGAATACTAAAACTTAGTACGTAATGTATGTATCTACATATTAATGCAATTTGTATGTTGGCATCGCTGGTCGACGGATGAATCCTGCGATCTAATGGAATAAAATATATTTTATACATGCATTTAATTTTGTGTGACATTCAAAGTCCTCTTATTTCCTGAAAATTTATGAATAATTCATAATACAAGAATGATTGGATCCATCGGATTTTAAAATGTATTTTTATTGACGATAAAAATAAATTAGTTTTGGTGTCACTGCCGTCGGTGTGTATTGCGAAGGCACCAATCAATACGACAAATTGAATGCAAGTTAAGTATTATTGTGTATGGAACTTTCAGTTGTGTTTTAATGTATTCCACCCACACTGGATTCTTATCGCATGAACGCTGATTTTAAAATAACTCATTCATTTTAGTTTCACCGTGTAGCATATTTTCAATTACCAGCAATGTTATCTCTTTGAATAAACCCATGGCACTTAAATCAGTGACTTCTTTTTATTTGTACAAAAAAGGTGTAAAAGAACCCTGCCACTATCTGTAAACGTCATTTGTCGTTCCATTTCTAGAATAATTTATTCTATTCGGTTGACGATAATATTACTCAGTTTTATTTTTAATTATTTAAGAACTGGACCAATAGTACCTACTATGTATTTTTTTCTACATGGTTCACGATTGACACATGGAGTAGTACCCACTATGTATTTTTTTCTACATGGTTCACGATTGACACATGGAGTAGTACCTACTATGTATTTTTTTCTACATGGTTCACGATTGACACATGGAGTAGTACCTACTATGTATTTTTTTCTACATGGTTCACGATTGACACATGGAGTAATCTGAGGGTTTGTTTGAGGTGAATCAGCCGTGAAGTTAATTTTAAATAACAGCGTCGTTATCAAAGGAGATTCCTCTGATGTTATTGAATGAAGAGCGGATAAGATTAAAGATGGGGTCAGAGCGGGAGATGTAAAATAACCTCCCAACCGAGCTCTTGAGTAACCTCTTTTGTAATGTTAGTAGTACAATATACTTCTCTCCGTAAACGGTACAGGTGCTTCCGGTGGCCTTAAACCATCGGTTAAACTTAAACAAAAGGGTATGTAGGAATTGCTTTGAAGTTTTTTAAATGGTAATCTTGACATTATTATTAAAATTAGCGATCACAAATGGCGTTAATTTCTATATTTATTAAAAAAAATACACTTTTAGCACGTGGGGCTTTTAAATATTGTGACGAATTGTTTGTTGACGGGTATACAAATGGAATACATTGTTATTGTAAGTTTTAAGCTCAATCTCTTCAAGAAACGTATAAAATACACTATTTTATTCTAACATTATATGTAATGGATTTTTATAAGTTTAATCCAATAATTAACACAAACTTCAAGAAATTTAAAAATCAACACTCGTTTGAACACATGACAACATTATTTCGTAAAAAAAATCTTTAGAATTTTTTTTGGATGATTTGTATAGCGGTATTTTTGTAAAAAATCACCTGAAGGGCGCCGTTCAAATATTTTTTTCCAACATTATTATTAACTATAGACAATCTATTAAAACAACGTTCAGAATATTATTATTGTTATCAATATGTCTTATTCTTTCCTTTATGTCTCATATCTTTATTGATACATTATATTATACATTTAATTTAAAACTGTGATGGCGCTACTCCCCAACTCAAACTCAAGAATCGATTACTCCACTAAGATGGGTAGTATTATTAAGAACAAATATTTTGTAAGAATCATAATATGTATCTTTAAAAATCAATTTAAAAAATATATACACGTATACGAGATATATACTTACAACTGGCAGGTCACTTGAGATTACAATGTTTATTAGAGAATTTTAAATACAGTTCGCACATAGAGGACATAACATTTGCAACGCTATTTGCTATTTAATCCTGATATTTATTTTAATAATGTTTTAATCATATTTTAATAATATACACCTTTGCCGTCAAAAAACAAAAAAACTTTGCACTAAAATAATAAATTACATTAAACGTATCTATTTACTTTAAACGTATCTATTTACTTTAAACGTATCTATTTACTTTAAACGTATCTATTTACTTTAAACGTATCTATTTACTTTAAACTCTCAAGTGTTTACGAGTACATTCCCACTTGCCCAACTCCTTTTTTAGGTATTTAAAATAATAATTTCCACTCACCATCCGATTTTCGGATGTAATTCACTGTAACACGACAGGTGATAAAACGTATCCATTTATAAAAGCGCCTATTCAGCGTTGTGTTAATGGTAATAAGGTATTGTAGTTTCCAACTACTTATACAATGCTTGGCTTATTGGATTTGTCACCCACGCGGAATAATTATATGGGCAGGTAGGAACCTAGTACCTACATATTAAATTTGTTTTTATCTGGCATTGGATCGTTAGTTACTTCACGGTCGACAAGTCTATCTATTGTCTCGACGTCTAACTTTTCATCATTTTTTTACCTAATTAAATAGTACAATTATCTTCTAGTGGAATTTCAATTGACAATAAAATACACTGAATTCATATTTCGTATGTCAGAATGTTTTAAATTAGACATATTATTATTTCCAAGGTTTGTTAATATTTACTAGGGGGGAGTGCGTGTGGTAACTCAATCAGCTTGTTAATATTATTATCCTCCCACAACATGTATCTATGACAATGAACTGACAATTTAATGCTATTGTTTTAATATCCCGTTGGATCCTTCAGTTTTAAGCGACGCAACGTCATAATTAATTATGTAGTTACATTTTCTAGCAATTGGCAGACAACCTTATGAATCAATATGCTCATCAGAATTCTACTAGAATATTAAAAAATATATTAAAAATTGTTCGAAGGACAACATTGTTATGGAACGCGTTACATGACATACTAATTTTTGATAATGTTTAATTTAACAATGTTTAGATACATATTCAAATATTGGAACAAAACGGCTTGCATAAGTGTTGTGATAGCTCACACTCTAGCTAAAAGAAAATGTTGGAATTTTCATATATAGAGGACAAAAATGACTGCTAACGAAATGTGAGATTAACAGGGTTATTTGCCTATATATTTACGTCCTTCAATAGGTAAATTATCCTGTTAAAGATGATGTATTACTTGAACTCATCTCCGCTGGTACATTGTTCGCGAAGCTCGCTCGTCATACGCTTGGTTCATCAGACTGGCTTACCATCAATCTCTCGTTGGCCTTGCACGTCACTACGCATTATAATATACCACTAAATCATACCTACGGCTGCTTATTTGTGATACTCTACCGGCGGCTTTGTCTCGAGTCTCGGAGATATCCCTTCCGTTGCCAGTGTTAGAGTATCTCCGGTTGCTTAATACGTCATATCATTATCTTCCACGGTGAGTCTTCATCGTGTTCGTCTCTTCGTTGATGGCTTCAGCACGATGTGACCTTTGTAATCGGGACACTCTGCCTCTTGGTTCTCGGCGCGACAGATGGTTACACAGACCCTATGGTAAATGGGTTAAAGATACACATATTGTTATTACTGTGGACTTGACGGATGCCAAAACAAATAATCTTTATTATGAAACTTGAAAATGTACCGTCCATCTGTAAACGGCTTAAGTACTTTAATAGCAGTATTTGTTGGCGTTGTCCAGAGTACTCTTTCACATTTACTCACTCACCAACTTTTTTCCGGGAATTACTGTATATATATTTTTTTAATCATTAATGATAATAACTAACAACTCTCAAAATGAAACATGAAACCGAAAAAACAAGGATAAGAAAAAGATAACTGTAGCAGCTGAGAGTCGAACCCAGGACCTCATGGTCTCTCCAGGACCTTGCACTCTAATCCACTGTGCTACGCCTACCCGTCTTATCCGTCCCGTCATTTTTTCGGTATCATACTTTGATTTCTAAGAACTGTTAATATAATTTTCATTTAATTCCCGTATATTTTTGGCTGCTACCTTTTTATGACCACAAGATTCTATCCGAATTTATTTTTAATCGTTAGTGTCTCGGATATACCTATCAGAGACACTATCTTAATATTTGGGAAGGTAGCAGCCAAAAATATACGGGAACTTAATTGATGATATTATTAATCTATGTTATCTTTTTCTTTTCTGTGTCTTTTCGGTTTCATGTTTCATTTAGAGAGTTGTTAATATTATATTCAATGATTAAATTAGGTTTATAAGCTTTAATAAGTTATTGAAAAAAATATATATACTGGTTTTGTTGATTTTGTTATCCACATTTCCAATTTATTTGGTTCGACTAATGCTTGTAATTTACATTGGACTTTTAGCCATAATTTTCGCCGTTGAGGTGATTTTCCCACGAAAACGGCGCTATAGAAGTAATCCAATTATTATTATTATATACGCATTATTATTTGAGTATCTCATATTGATTTTGAGTCTGTATCCTACTACAACTGAAGTTGATTATCAAAGGCCGATCGAATCTCTTCTAAATAATATCGGTCAATTTATCCATCCTTGCGGCACACCCTTTTCCAAGAAGTGAAACGTCCTTCCACTTTTTATAGTGATTTATTTTTTTATGGTTTAGTGGCGACTGAAAATGTGACATGCATTTTCTTTTCTCCTGTATAAAATGTAATCTTAACAATATTGCAGGACATATCCGTGGGCATGTTTAAAATTCAATATGCTTTACATCCGTCGTCCCATCCCACCTTTGGTTAACTTACAACACATTGTGTACACAAACAAACGTACCTCATACGTTGTATCCGCCACAATAATAATGATAATGTATCCAGACACACGGAGTCTACCATCAATAGCATTTTACTTAATGTCAATATAAATAGGTGAAAGTGTGCTCTTTAACTTAATCTGTGACGCCCGTCTATTTTTTGTTAAAAACATCGTTATCTTAACTACAATCCTCTCATAAAGTATGACCACCCCGGAATATTATTATTTTATGTATTTTTCTCCATTTATTTACTTATTTTATTTACCAAAATTTGAAATTAATGATAATATGGTCTTAACTGCTTATGAAATAGGCAAATTTATTATTGTGCTGGCAGCCACTTAATTTTACGTCAGTTCATATGGGCCTTCTAAAGCCGCCGCGTCGAAAGGCTCGACCATCCGGCCGTCCTCGCCTAAAGTCAGGCCTACCAACTTTAGTTAAGGACGACTGAATAGTCTAACCTTTCGACGCGGCAGCTTCAGTCAGTATCGGGTAAACCGGTAGTGTTGAAGGCCCAATAATCAATCTGTCACCGTCATTTTAGGTTTTGCAAAGGATGTAGATAAATTAAGTACAGAGTTTGACTTGTGATTATACATTTATACTCAATATACTATATTTTTAGGTTTTTGTAACGTATTGATTAATTTTTTTTTATCTAATTAGTAAAAATACAATTTATCCCATTTTTGTTATTTTTAACCGTGGAAAAGGGTGAAAACATAACTCTTAGAGAAATGGGCAGTGTGAGTGGGCATTTTCTCCAATGTTTGTACATGTTTTTAAATTATTCATGGTAACGGAATGGAAAATTATTATTTTGTTTGGAAGTTTTATTCACTATGTACTTTTGCTACTTTTAATTTATTAATTTCGCTACCGGTTTCGACACAACTGTGTCATTCACTAGCGTTCTTAAAACTAACTTAAATTAAACAAGTACAGAAACAAATTAGTCACCATTAGGTGAGGGTAGTGGGAGTGGTGATTTTGAGGGGGGTGTACAGTGGGAGGAGTCACAGTTACTAGGAAACATGGTTAACAAAGGTGATTTACAGGCAGCTATTATTTTGTGTACTAAATTAATTTTAGATTTAATTTTTTTTTAATTTCTTAAGTTTCTAAGACGCACAATTTAAAATATGTATTAATATTTGAATGTTTAAACTGGTTTTTTTCTTTATTGAAGCTATGGCCTGTCCCTAATAAATGATTAGCAAACTCGGAAACAGAGTTCATCTTCTCTGATTCTAGTTTTAAAATTTCTAATAGTCATACCTACATACTGTGCGTCACATTCTCTAAAGTATACTCGTATATTCCGTTTTTTACCCATTTATTAGAAATGTCCTTGTTGTTAATAAATTTTTTTAGCTCGGTATGACCCCATATTTAATCTTATCCCCTCTTTGTCCAACAATATCAAAGGAATCGCCTTTAATATTTTTTGGTAACTGTTTTTTTCTAAAATATTTAATTTAGCGCCTATCTGTGAGCGCGTATTACGTTCGATTTAAGTAACTTCTAATAATCTGCTGCTTCTTATTGCCTTTGGTTGATGCACAACTCACGGTCAGTTAACAAGTCCTACTGTGAGTTTAATATTATTCTGCAATGGATTGATTATTAATTGCAAAAGGCCAGTTTCTAGTTCCGTCACCGCTGTTTAACGGGCGAACATCCGTTTGTAAGATACCGTTGTATGGAACGGCTTCTAAACGCATTCTTTTCTAATACTTTAATTTAAACACGTGGATGGTATTCATGAACAATATTATAAGCAGTGCATATATTATCTTATACTTTTAGTCTGTGTTTTCAACATTTTTGATAAGTTGATTTCACCATAAATATTAAATAATTTAAACAGTCGAATTCTATCTGAAAACAGTAAAAAACTGATGATGATGAATACGTTATTAGTTTTAATATGAAACCAAACCTCTTTGGTAGAAAGGTGAGCTCATTGACTCTGGTCGTAGAGGTCGCGAGTTCAAAACCCACCAAAAAGTTCAATAAAAATATTTTTTTTAACGAGTTTTTCACAAAGAATTCAATTAAATGAATATGTACTTGTAGTACTTTGCACCTCGTTTGAAATGAACACACTCGGTATCATATTTGTGAGAGACCACCATTTAGATCTATTTATTATTTATTGACAATTTGATAATGGCTTCGACTGCCAAAACAGTTACGCAAAATTAATAAGGAACTCCAGTGAAAATTATGATGGATTCAAAATATATAAATGTATTTGTATGGATGTAGATCAATAAACGCCGATCCTGAATATCCAACTTTTATTATAGTTATACAATTATATCCAGAATTTATAATTCTGTATTTAAAAGTGAATAAAATACCATCTCGTCAAAATACTCTATTTGGTTGATATCATTAGATCGACGTCACGTGGGCTGTTTGTGCGTAAAATCTTTATGTGTAAATTCATTTTCAACTTTGAGAATTAATTCAACCATGAAAACAAACTTTTTGAAAAAATTCAAAAATATTGGAATTTATGTTATAAGGTCAACATTGATAAAAAAAAATGTACTGGAGTTCCTTATTCTGTCCACAAACTGGCATTATGATAATATAAAATTTTATTTTATTAGTATTATTTTATTTTATTAGTATTATTTCATTTTATTAGTATTATTTTATTTGTTTAGTATTATTTTATTTGTTTAGTATTATTTTATTTTATTAGTATTATTTTAGTTTATAAGTATTATTTTATTTTATTAGTATTATTTCATTTTATTAGTATTATTTTATTTGTTTAGTATTATTTTAGTTTATAAGTATTATTTTATTTTACTAGTATTATTTCATTTTATTAGTATTATTTTATTTTATTAGTATTATTTTAGTTTATAAGTATTATTTTATTTTAGTTTATAAGTCTTATTTTATTTTATTAGCATTATTTTGTATTATTTTATTTTGTGTTATTTTATTTTATTTATATTATTATTTATTCACGCTCCGATGGGCTTTTACATATTTTGACATTTTCCATCATTTTTGTGTACAGAAAGAAAAAAAAGAACATGATACGTAGTAGGTTATATGCCTTGAGGGAAATTATTTCCTTCAGGGTCTCCTGTGTGGAGTTACCGTAAAAAAAGGTATATAAGTGTAACTTATTCATGATATATATGCACATATAATAATGTATACGTGCATGACACAGAGAAGTTATAAAGGAAAGGTTTTTTTAATTTGCATATTAATAAAATAAAATATCATTCTAAACACAAAAACAAAACAAAAAAATTACAATGGCAACGCGTTGCTTGAAGTAGCTTTAGCTATGTTTATTATATAAATATGAATAGCCAGGTACTTCATTGCCTTCCATTTCCCCTTCCAATTTCCTTTTTTTATTAAGGATTACGTAGTACCTACCACTGGGTCCGAGCAGTTGAGACTCTTGCACCGAATAGAATTACTAAAACCCTCTCATATTATTATTATATTATATCGAAATTACGTTTTATAAAATCGCATGAAAACCAATAAATTATTAGATTTAATATTTTTTGTTTGTTTGTAGAATCCGTGATTTTTCTACGGATAAGATCCTCTTCTTATTCCACGAATACTACCTGTTGTTTTGCCCTTGTGTTAATTTTTAATAAATTCATAGGTTTTTTTGTAAGTAGTATACAGTTCATGGTCTATTATGTATACGAATGGATTGCTGTCGATCTACGTGATCGCTAGTATACAAACTTCCCGAGGTATGTATTTAATTGATTAGTTTACCTCGCAACGTTAAATACATATCTTAAAACATGACCGATTCATGGAAATAGAAATTAAGTCTTTAAAGCATTTTTTCGTATTGTACGTTTATCGTAGCCGTTCAAACATGTTCATTTCTACATCTTTCGATCTCGATCTGAAATAGCTAAAACTGTCGAACGGTGAACTCTGGAGTCACGAATTTTGCAAGGAGCTTTGTCTAGATCACAGAGCAAATAATACATAGAGGTGCCCTAATACGCAAAAGGAAGAATCTGAATTAGAGGAAGCGAGCTAGGCGTGCCGCCAATTTAAGTAAAACAGCAAACAGGAGTATTTGGTTTGACTCTTTTATAAATGTTTTATAATTTTCTTACCGGAGTCGAAATCACGCGAAACAAACGTGAAGGGCGGTGAACTAGGCTGGTGACAAAGTTGGTGTCACGGGACCTTTGCCCCCAGCCTTCGAAATGGTACGTTAAGCCAAGTCCATTAATTCTGGCGTAAGTGTCCTAGATCAATGGAGTTTTTAAGCTCGCAATGTCATTCCCATTCCCGTCATGAGGAATTCTCTCTAGAAAATAAGACGCCATATTGTTTGTTTTATCACGGTTCAACAAGAAAAAACGTTACTGAAAAGCTCGGACGAATCCCGGTATTAACTACTGCTACATTATAATTTGAGCCGTGTACATTTAATATTGCCCTATATTCACGGTAGTATCACGATCTTTATAAAATCTTTAAACATATTTTTTTGTTGTGATTTTTAAACAATTTTTGATTAATATTTAAACCTTTTCTTGCTTATCATCCAATTTCGATGTTAATCACTGTTTATAATACGTTTGACCTATACACGGAAAAAAAACTAGTTATTCTAATATAAATTTCGGACTTGATACATTCTCATTCTAAGCTCGCAATAATTCGTATTGATTATTTTATTTATTAGCGAAATAATTATAATTGTACTGGGGAAGTCACGTTTATTCGACGTATGCATCATGAATATACCTGGACATAATCACATGTTTAATTGGATATTTTCATGACTGACGTGATGCTATCTTTAAAGGAAGATACCTCTGCCTGTTACTTGATGTTTTTGGCTTGTTTGGAAGTTTTTGTAACCTTCATTTTTTACAATAATATTTTGAACAGTCGTGATTTTGGATCTTTCCTCTTTTTGTATGCTTCGTGTTTCCTCTTCTTCGGTTCGTTATTTTGAATGGCCTCTGTATTTTATTTATTAGTTACTACCCGTATTTATTAATTTCAATTCTTATTTTATTCTCAATCTGTTTATATATTAACAAATATTTTGGCGGCGTTTATTTATGTACTTTTTTTTTAAGTGATATTATTTTGAACATAAGGTTTGTTTAAATGTACAAAATTCTAATTGTAATACTTGCTTTACTACCTTGATTCTTTCGTGATTTCAAAACCTTATTTTACTTACTGAATTGTTAAAAAATAAGGATCAACAATATGACATGATTGGTGGTCTTGTTTACAATTTGATGTATTTTTCAAACCTCCATAGGTCACGATGGAAATTGTGTAGCGATTTGAAGGAAATGACATTGACCTAGAAAATTTCATCACGATAGTGTTCATCATTTCAGAGTTTTTGCTGCTTTATATAGACGTGTATCAGGACCTACCCGACAAAATCTGGTCTCTGATGAATTTAATAAAAAACAAACATTTTTTTCTCATGTCATCACTGGTCATACAGTCGAATAACCGCCCAACCCACGTCCCGACCCCAACTGTCTAATACCTCCTGTTTTTTTTAATGTTTTATGTGAAGAAAAAAAGTCACCTGTGACTAAAATGCCATCTACATTTTTTACTCCAAATAAGTTTGTCGAGTACGTGCTGATACATCGTGTATAATCAGATTTCTAATATATTCTAGTTATGAACTGACGAATGAAGTCTGTGGTTAGTGGCAGAGTCCTTTCGAACCTTTTTTTAAATACAAATAGTAGCCATTTATTGATTTAGGTTTATTTAACGAGATCACATTGTCTGCCGGTAGTAGGTATATTGTATGCACATAGTGTCTGCTACACGGTGAAACTAAAATGTACGACTTACATATATTTTTTAAATTCGCGTTCATGCTCTAAGAATTAAGTGTGGGAGGAATACATTAGCTATCACCGTTCCACACTTTTTGCTGTTTCATTAAACCAGTTTTCTGCTTTATAGTAAATATGTTATTTCTCGAATCTCTTATTTTCATTTAACTTTATTTGCCCCAAATATTATTTTCTCTCGTTTGTGATTGCAAATTACTTTTTTTGTTATACATGTTGTACCGTTATTGGACGGTTGGTATTTATTATTTTCTTTTTTCTTTGTATTTTTTTATGTTAACCCTCTGTCCGCTGTGTACATTATAAATTAAAGAAAAAAAAAATACACAATTGCCAGAAAACTAATACTAAATTACGACCGCAAGAGGCGAGGATCCATTACCAATGCAAATGTTGATGTGAATTACAGCAGTTACGATCATTTTTCGAGGAAGTCTTATTAAGACGAAAACTTTGTCTCTATTAATTTTTGCTTATTATTATTTACTTATTATTATTTATTTTGATAGAAAGCAGTCACTTTGTGGTTAGACATATTTAATGAAAATAAAATAATAACTTTGTTTATAACCACGAGAATTTTATTTAATTTTATTACGACGGACCGGTTTCGCTTAACATAAACATCATCAGGGTACAAAATTAAACCAGTTTAATAAAAGTCGGTCCTAATAAAATTAAATAAAATTTTCGCGGTATTAATAAAGTTATTGTTTTATTTTAATTATTATTATTTACTTATTATTGTTTACCTATTTTTATTAATATCAACTTATTACTATTTACTTAATATTATTTACTTATTATTGTTCATCTGTTTTTATTATTATGTTCTTATTACTATTTACTTATTATTTACCTATTTTTATTTTTATGTACTTATTACTATTTACTTATTAGATATTTACTATTACTATTTTTTGTTAACCAAAATATGGTCACCCTATGATTGTGGTAATTGGAGCCACCACAGATACTTTGTAATACGTATCTGTCTTAGAATTAAATTGTTATTGTTGTCATCTATAAATGTACTGCCCATCTTACTGTATATTTTATAGTTTAAATAACTGGTGTTATGTTTTTTTTTATATATCTTTTCACTAAACTGTCAAGTTGCTCATCTCAACATAGGATTGTCCTAGTGAGCGGAGTGGCTAATGTTTTTGGTATTGTTATATAAATTTATCAATAAATAAATTACGGTGACTTTAAGCGGTAAGCGCGATGTTACGTGTAGGCGTTAAGTGAATATCTTTGACTGTCATCATTTTAACGGCATGTTTAACTGCCAATATGACCTTATAGTTAATATAGTATTCTATATTCATATAGTATTGCAATCTGACGACGTAGATATCCTTAACTTAATATATATTTTTTAATATTTAAAGTAAATGTTTGTCATTAATTTATTGCTTTCATTCAAATGTGGTGAATAATAATTTGTATTCGGCTATTAGGTTAAAAAAATAGCTATTCATCTTTCCTACGTGCCAATGAATTACGTTTTTTGTCGTTTTTTTTACCTCCCTCTTACTAATACATTTCAATGACTTTGACCATTCCTTATGAACGTATATACATATTTATATATAAAAAAAAACTAGTTGTTACTATCCGACTTCACGAAATCTTTTTCTTATCAAAGAATTGAAAATTTTGAATAAATAGTATGACGCTTAATATATTTTTAATTAGTAAAATGGATATTGTACTAATAAAATAAAAATATTCGTATTAATAGAAATGGTGCGGCTTACTGAGAAAAGTTTCGTTGACCCCGTTGAAATTCCCGTGCATATTTTAAGACGCCAGAACTCACCATTTGATAATTTTTTCTGCTCTAGGTTTTTTAATTATCACCAGATCTGTAAATTAGCATGCAAAGTAATATATTATCTGTTAAATATATGACCTTTTAATATATTTTATTACATATCCAACGTAAATAGAAACCATCACATCTTATCTGATCGTTTTGACATAGTTAATGTGCCTTTCTTAGCTATATGTGATCTACTTGGCTAAATCAACGGATTTGACACGCCAACCGGAGATCCGGTTTTCACACTTGGCCATAATTAAATACCAACGATAGTTTCCCAATTTCGTAAGAACCGTTCCTAGAATAAAGAGGCTGACTGAATAACCAAATCAATTCAATGAAACTAGACACCAAAAGCACAAAAAACAACACAATCACTATAACAAAACAACAAAAGCTATTCCATTCTCTGAATCAATTTTAAATTATCGGTTAACTGTCTCAGAAATTGTTAAGGTTTATTGAAAATCAGGAAAAACCTTTAGATTGGGTATCAAATAAATCACACCTAACTTGTGCGTTAGGGTTCTGTTAATTTCCCTTTCAGCGCCATTTTTCAGATAAACACGCTATTTTTCAACCCCTGGGTAATAAATCCGATAGATATTTTTGTGAATTCGTTTCACGACTCAATTTAAAGGAAGGGTTCTAACCAATATCAATTGCTATATTCTTTAATGGCCGACTGACCTCACAAACAATTTGATTCTCATTGATTCGTTTTGCGTTATCCCCTGATTTAAAGAAAACCTCGTTACGTTACTTCTTTCTCTCTTTCACATGACTTGTTATTGATATGTACACACATTTATGGAAATAAGTTCGTAAGCAAATCACGCAAGACTGACTATGTGACTATTATTTCATTTGAAAGTAGTTTTTGTTGGCAAACCTTTAAAATAAATTGTGTAATAATTGACGTGTCAGACGTCATAATGTTTGAATTTTTATTTGTTTATCCATCTTCTCTATTGAAATTACACGTTAATAAATCATTCTCTGTATGACCCCATCGAATTGTTGATTTGAATAAGACGTTGAGATGGATACACGACTTTTGTTCTTAGAAGGTTGTAACAAACTTGTACCATCTGATTCTTACAAAAATCTGTGTGCATTACTAACACTATTGCATATCACAATATTATTCATAGGATAAAGTTATTGGATACTTTATTGATACAAAGACATAAATGTGTCTCGTGTCTGTGCCGTTCACTTCCTTCTAATGTTGCCATGTATTATTTTTAAAGCATTTAAAGGAACATGCATTCAAACTACCTAACATGACTATAATATTGTGGCAATTCTATTTTCCTCGCATTATTTGCATTTTACGATAATACCGAGAATAATTAAGATACGACATGTTTTGTATTGCATCGAATTGTACATTGAACAAACATATAGAGTTTAAGCGATCATTTGCTAGCAAGATTCTCGCTATCCCAGGGTGAACCCGGAATATCTTTAATTTTCATGACATTTTAGGTTTCAAAAAGCAATCAAAAACTTTTCAAAATAATTTCGGCAAATATTTTTTTCCTGTTTGGTAAATTATTAAAATTTGGTCATTTAGACGTCTTCGAAAAATCCAATTAGTTTTGTTTTTCCCGAAATATTACCTAAACCTCCGTTGTTGTAAATTTTGTATATTTTTCATTATAATTATTTCCGGGTGGCGGATGGGAGTAATTTGGAAGATCAGGCAATAATCATTTTTCAAGTGGCTAGAATAGAATCTTGGTTGGATTGAAGATCAATTTGAAAATATCAAACAAAAATTAAAAAAAAAAAAAATTCACTGCTCTGAATAACCTGAACTAATCTAGAATTTTTAAATCTCTTTTCTGTGACCACCCTAATTAATGTAGGTACATAATTCACTTAAATTTCCAGAAGAAACTCGATTTATATGACTGAACACTAAACTGCCAAAACCATCTACTCTGAGTTCTCCTATAGGGAAATTTAATATTATTTCATCTACCCGCTTTGTTTTTCTTTAATAAAAAAAACGTAACTACGTGAAAGAATTGTGAGATAAGATTTTCCTCGCAATAATGCAGAGGTCCCCGAAACTTAACACAATTTGATGTATTTTATTTTTATTAGGAATATCAAAAGCTTTATAACACGGGCCCGATAAACAACCGCGGCATTTTTGATGGAAAACGAATTTTAGCGCTGTCAACTCCAGATATCGTTTTTCCACCGCAAAACATATTAAATTACTAAGACTTTTTATGTGAAGTAAGTTGCTGACATGGATTAATCATTAATCTATACAACAACAGGCTTCTTTGAATCGTGTTATTTATTTCGTGTCTGGCAAACTTTAATACTTTTACTATTAGATATTCAGAATAATGAGCCTCTTGCATTCATTTTCAATTGGCTTAGGATTGTTTTTTGCTGTTAATACAGAAATCCTTTTTTAATAAATGTAATTTTTATTTTTTACTCGTGACGTCCCCTTATATGACAATAATCCTTGTTATACATTTACTTTTTATTACGATTGATGTCTTAAAACTGGTGATTTCGATAATTTTAACTAAGGTACGTTGTTTTAACGATATCGTGAATTAATCCTTTTTTTTTTTTAATAATTTTTTTGTTCGACCATGAACCCTTTTACAGCTGTTTAATTCCACATTTAAAAAGTATAACTCAATTTCATTTATATAGTTCGATAGTTAACTGATGGCAGGCTCTATACTATCTCTAGGAGGTAGAATAAAACAATTCAAAATACGAATTAAAATTTATTAAAAAAAACTGAATGCCATGGAAAACCTTCCTGAACCGAAATTATAAAATCATCATGCAATCGGCTCATTATGTAAAATACCCATGCAAAGCTTCCGCGTCATGGAAATGAGAAGATCGACAGCTTCAACGAGCATATCATTGTTCTGTCTTGCAATAGCAAAATGATTGATATTACATATTTTTAACGAGGTTTCGCTTCACGTTTTCTCTTGGCCTTTATCCCGACTTTTTTAATCTGAAGAACACACGAATCCCAGCTGTTGAACGTCAGTGGCATTATGGCATCACTAGTATAATATATTGGCAATTTTTGCTGTGAAAGATAGTTGAATTTGATAGAACCAGTAGTTCTTACTTTGATGAAATTTTATCTAATTTGGAATAATGAGAGTTCGCCAAATAGAACAAAGTCTTAATCATTGACCAGTCTGTAGATGCATGCTGCAAGGTGAAACCGGCTCGGTCTTAAATAAATTGGTGAATTTTCTTCTCCATTTATTTTGATAACATTTGTAACGGTGGGGTTTATGCTAAGCCCCTCTCACTGGGATGATTTTTCGTATTGAGACAGGCGTATGTGTGTAAACGTTTTAAAATTATAAATTCACCTTATTATGGCTAAGTCTATTTTTTCTCCCGAAGTCATGTTAAAATGTTGATAATCAAATCATGATTAATCTTTCGACCCGGGATCATCCAGGTAACATGCTGGGAAACTACTAGATATTTCACATCGGATTTCTGTTAGCACCTGATTTTGGTTAGGGGAAGTTAGTTACTGTTCAGATGTCGTCATGAAAACACAATAATAATAATTGGATTACTTCCATAGCGCCGTTTTCGTGGGAAAATCACCTCAAGGGCGCTTTACAATTAATTAAATAACATATCACTTGACGTACAACCAATACCTTACAGCTAAACGTTATTACTAATGGCTTATAAGTAATACTTTGAACTATTGACTTACAACTAAGACTTATGGCTAGAGATTAACTACTGAGACTTATAATTAGTGACTTACATCTATGGCTTATAGCTAGTGACTTACCAACTAAAAGTTATAGTTAGTGACTTACAATTGACTTAAGTAGGTATAACTAGAATATAAACCTAACGCATATACGAGTATAACACTAAAACCATTTCATATTTGAATGGTGGTCTTTCACCTGCTCCAATCAGAAAGTAACTCTTTCTCTAGGTCTTTACATTAGCATCTAGAATGTAGACGTTCTACACAGAAAGTTTTAAAACATTTAATCAGTCCATCTTTTATATATATATAAATAAAGAAGATTGTCTGTTTGTTTGTAAGAGGGAAATTACTGGGTAAGAGTAGGGGTAGTATATCACAACCTCAGAACTTCATATATATAGAACAACTCCAAACCATTCATAACCCCGGGCAACGTCGGGTACTTGATCTAGTATTTTATATTCTGTCATTTTTTATATTTAAAGCGCCTGTTAATGTAGTTTGTCAATAAAACCTTAATTCAAAATGCGAATCATTAATGAGAAGTCTCATATAGAAATCGCTTCAATAATTTTTTTTATACTGGGTTTTTACAGATGTTCACACTTACGTGAGAACAAGCCAGTTATA
The DNA here is from genome assembly GCA_022606495.2 of Halesus radiatus. Lineage (NCBI taxonomy): Eukaryota > Metazoa > Arthropoda > Insecta > Trichoptera > Limnephilidae > Halesus > Halesus radiatus. Next base: position 64,511 of record JAHDVE020005338.1, on the reverse strand, counting down.
AAAAAAACTCAGTTAATATACACAAATTACAAATAATCAGACAAAGAATACACAAAACATAAAATTATAAAAAACTTACTCAATGATACATAATAAAAAAGAAACAAGATACACAAAGAGAGACACAAGTGATACATAATACCTAATATTTTGTCTGTAAACGATCAATTGGTCTCATCAATGAGCATCATTGACGTAAACATGGACATGAGGTCTTTTGGATTAATCTTTATCCGCTACAAATAATGCTTTTCTGATCGACTCTTACGTAATAATATACCTACTCTAAAGTGACACAATGAAAGCTGGAAATGGCATTAAGTGACATGATTCCACTATCCGTTATTACAAATGGCATCAGATGGCAGAGCCATGTTGCGATGGTGAGTGCTTGTCATTTTAGTAATGGGCCGATATCGCGTTGGTCGACTAATGTAGTTAGTTCGATAACTATATTAATCCGTTGCTAAAGGTGCAACCAACATTATCTCGTTAAATACAATGGCTTGTTCTGGGCAAAAAAGTTGACAATGGTTTATAGCAGAGTTTCCAAAACTTATATGTCTAACTCCGCCTTTCTCAAATATAATTCTTCAGCGCACCTCTTCTGAAAAACTATCACTTTTTTGACAAGTTTGGAACGTGACACATTTTTTTTAGTAAAACAACTTAGAACTGAAATTTAAAAAGCTAATTTGTAAGTAATAAAACAAATATAAAATGACGAAAATGCACCTTTGAAAACCTGCCATAATGAAAATCGATCGATTGTAATATGAATTTTAAAACATATTGGCACGATCCAGAGTGGTAGGTACTCTCTGTATCGCCCTGGTAAAAGACCAGAAATTTAAAAAGCTAATTTGTAAGTAATAAAACAAATATAAAATGACGAAAATGCACCTTTTAAAACCTGCCATAATGAAAATCGATCGGTTGTAATATGAATTTTAAAACATATTGGCACGATCCAGAGTGGTAGGTACTCTCTGTATCGCCCTGGTGAAAGTTAAAATTCATATTACAATGAATCGAAACGTTGCAGATCGGGAGAGCCAGGTACTTTCCAAACTTTTTGTTGCCCACTCCTTCCACTCCCCACTCCATTTAGCCTCACAACATACCCCAATAATTATTGGGGATGCCATCTGGTTTCGGGCAGCTTGAAAACTTGTTCGGTATTCATAAAAAAAAAATTGCGGTTGATTGCTGCGACAATACATGATTTTATAGTCAAATTAAAATGTTGAATTTTTTTGTTCGCTTTTTCATTGCCCTCGCCGCTTTCTAACTCCCTTTCGATGCCTCCTCTGAATTTTTCCAGCGTCTGCATCGCAGATTTGGTGATCACTGGTTTATTGAATGCGTTGAGAATTACTCTGGGATTGCGTTCAATAAATTGCAAGCCGCCAAAGATATTTCTCTGCATTGAACACTTTCATTATGAATGTTCACAATAGTTTTTTTTTAATTAATGAAAATAAATTACACCTTTGATTTATAAGCCTTGTAGATTGACTTATCTGCCAGATGCTATCTCTCGCTGTTATAATGTTGGCCGTTGATTCTAAAAATAAGCAATTTATTTAATTTTTTTATAATTCTGGTGAACGGCGTGGAAACAATTTAGAATGTGTGAAATGATTTCCATCTGCTATCCCGGATCAGAGTCGATGCACTGCGATTATCGTAATCGTGCTTCATTAAATTACATGTAATTTTCTTCGTTTACATTACGTACCTAAGCCATAAAATCAAGAAAAGTCGTTTCAATTAACAGCTATCATCTTTATGATTAAATTATTATCATTGATATAAAGGCAACTGAGTGAATCTGCTTTCAAAGTAAATTTTCGAAAATATGTTTTATGTTTTTATCCACATTTCAAAGGTTTCGATCAAACGTGATAAATGCTACTTCTGATGCTTCATGTGAAGTGGGAAAAGATTCACGATGCAAATAGGTGTAGATTATTATTATTTTTTTCTTAATCTCTTGGCATCACTATAAGTAGGTATATAAAGTTAAATTTCAATTTCCTTCAACTTACCCAGAATTATAAAAGTTAACCGTTAACGTGACTCTTGTCTTAACCTTTCAGGACAGAAGTGGCCGGGTCACGATGTGTCTCTCATCCCAGTGACATTCATGGCCGTCAAACTTAAAAGCGTAAATTTAAAAATAATGCTTTTTAAGTTTTCATATTTTGTAACTTTATTTTCGGAGCTGACATTTCAGATATAATGGATTGTGTAAATTCATCTGACATTTGATGGACGCGTGTTCAATTGTAATTGTAATACCCGATTTATTATTATTGGTAGTGATGTTATTTTTTCTCAATTGTTTTTGTTTCGCTTTGAAGTATTATATATTCTGCGGCGTAATTAACAATAATAGTATCGATTCTCACTCGTCAAATTTAAAACGTTGTTTTTTGTTGTTATTTGCGGTGACGAAATGAACGATTCGGTTTCTTTACGGTAAGTTGTTATTTTTTGCATTTTTAATCGATAATTCACTGTATTAAGGCGATACAATGGGAAGTAATGCAAAATCATGTGTTTTCGGTTTTAGAATTTGATGGGCTAGAACTATCATAGATGATTTAATTAAATACTGCAAGTAGAACACACCTTAGCCTTTCGTTTAACCGGGCATTTTTTGGTGTCTTTTTAGAAGCCTAGAAAAAAATAAAGTATTAGACATTAAAAAAAATGTTTAAAGCGCAAACTCTCCTACTTACGAACCCATTTTCAAATGTTGTCTTATTGTTCATTGTGGTATATAAAGTTTTTTTTTGGAATATGACCGTAAAACATTTTAATAATTATGTCTGAGCTTTACAGAATAGAATAAAACACGCATTTTGGTGATTGGTTGAGCGCGTGATTTCGTTGAAATTTTAACCGGTGGATCGCCTTAATGTGACTGATTTTAGTCATTCAGGTGAATATATTTTTTTTTGTGATAAAACAGCCAACTTTTATGATATTACCGCTATAGTTCGGCTTTTCAAATACCAATATTTTTTTCAACTTGTTGAATCTTATTACGCCTGATTATATCAATGATCATTCGGGTAATAGTTTAAATCTCCTATATACATAATCATTGTGATTGCCACACATTGCGCAGTATTTAATCGTGACTTTGGTTGTGTTTGGTGTGACGAGATTATTTATATAAAAATAATCTGACTTATAAAAGATATTTTTTATTTATCACGGATCGCGTGAAAGACATACTACCTCCTTAAGCCCATTGGTGCTGACAAGAAAGTTTTCATATCTCAACGTATTCTCGACCAACTAGTTTTCAGTGATAATGCATTTCAGTCACCGTGAAACTCTAAACGAGTGGACAAGAACGCAAACTGCGCTGCAAAATGTGATGTCGTTTCAGAACACTATAATATGATTATATAGTACCTACTTATGTTGTAGTTTTCGTAAGAATTATAATTGATTGTTTGAATTCTTTAGTTTCGTTGTATTGACGGCAAGGTGAAATACCTCTCGAGCATAATGACGTCTAAATACTTTTTAATCTATTTTTAACGAGTTACAATGACTGCTCCCGAATATCGGAAAACGATTGAACAACCGAAAATGATATAGGATTTAATTTTCATCACTTATTTTTTCTCAAATCACGGTTCTAATTGATATGTAATTTAACTAAATACTAAATGATTGCCTTCGACCGTTGATTAATGGGTTGTGTTCACCGTGCCATTCCAAACGTCCAACTGCTTTTATAGTTTATCTAAATCTTTGTTTCTGTGTAATATACCAATCTTCACAATAATAATTAATTAAACACATTAATCTAGTACTGAATATCTTCAAAAATACTTTAGAGACGTTCGTTGCAAACAAGTCGATTATTAAATATCACGATTTTAATACATTATTATTGAATCTAACCTTTATTTTTTCATTGTCTTTCGAGGCATTTAAGACTATTCCGTTTATTTTGACATGATTTTATCGAGCCATTAGAAAGTTGCGATATCAATGCAGCATTCTTGCTTGTTCCAGTTCGCGAAATGAATTTGCTAACGGAAAATTGATTTATTGTGGTTTAATATCTCGATTTCGACAGATGTTTGAAGTATTTATTACTATTTTATAAATATATGATATAACACTTCGGTCGTAAAATATTTTATATTCCACGTTATGAACATCGATACATAAAAAAATATGAATATGTATCTATACTACGTACGTATTGGTGGATATATTTGGACAACCTGCATACAGGTTTGCCTTGAATAATCAGTGCTGATTTCATACGAGTTAGTAATGGTGTTGCGACATGTGAAATGCCATCTATTGGAACTTTATTACTAGGCCAAGTGGTCACAGGTTATTGTTTAATTTCAGTGCGAGTTATTGCACTCCATCAAATACCATGCAGGCATATCTCGTGTCTCGAACACAATACTATAAACTATTTCGCTGGTATTGCTGGTATTTATTTACCTCGTTAATCAATAGTATCGGCCAAATCAGACGTGCCGCGAGTATGACGAGAGTTATTATTTTCGGGGATTATAATACTATGTATATATTATTGTACGAAGCTATCACTCAGTGGTTATTCATTATAATTAAATGAATCAATAAAACTTTGTTTTAACCACTTTTTTCTTTTATACGCCAACCGGTTTCGGCACAACCGTTCCTTCATCGGGGCGAAATATATTAGGTGTCACAGAGGGGTGGGGGTGTGACCAGGGATTAGTAAAGAGTGGAGAAAGAGATAGAGATTGCCCTGTTGGGATGGGAAAATATTTAAGATGGGGCTGTACGGTTATTTTTTTGATTTTTAATAATAGGCTCATTATTATTAAGGGATTTATTAATTTCTAAGGCGTCAAAATTAACGTTTACCTTTACTATTAACGTGAAGAATTTTTTTTATAAAAAAAAAAACTATGATTGTTTGAAATAATATGATTAGCGAATTTGTTTGTTTAGTTCGCTGTTTATTTAGCGAAAGTGGTTAAAACACAGTTTTATTATTTCATTTAATTATATATATATATATATTTACAATTTCAGTTTATTATAACATGACATTAGTACTTTAGTTAACGACCCCATTGTAGCAGGCAATCCACCCCCGAGCCTTACTAATTTATTTAACCGTACACTTTTTATTATATATACACTGCCTTTTATGACATAGGTGTAATGCATTCTTATTATACATGAAGGCACTAAGAAGAATTTCACACCCTTTCACTCTTAAATTTATTTCAATTGATATGTAGTTTACACGAATAAATTAATAAATTTACTGATGTCCTCTTAATCGAAAATTCATTTTTGATTCCATTAAACGAGGAATCTATTTTATTGTAATGGAAACAAACTTAACATTTTAGGTATTTATTTATAATCCGTTAACACCACTGTTTACAGTTACTAAAAATGTTCGTATTTTTTAATGTTTTTATATAACTGAATTTTTGTGCTTTCCTCTACTGTTAGTACAGTTAGAGTTAGCTAAGAAAATTGCACCGTTTTTGGATTTTTAATGTTGCCTCATTTTCTCAAAATTCGTATCAAATAATCCGCGTGGTCATGAAACCGAACAATATTTAGCATTTTTAAATCAATAACAATTTTACGGTGAATGAAAATTTATCGAGTCAGCAAAAATGTGGCTCTCGATTTAAACCCATTTTGGCCGCAATCCGGTCGCGACGTGGGTTACATGTTTATTAATTACTGGAGGAAATGGCTATGTCTGCTGCTGGCTCAGCTACTGCTACTGCTCTGAATTGATTCAACACTTGTAGGTATGCAATTATCGGACTCTTTCCGCCGCAGGTATGCAATACCTACATGAGTTATATCGTATTCTATAGCGCTGCACTGATTTGGAACGGTGCTGCGGTCCCGTTGCTGTCTACCAATTTATACATCTCGGCTTCCGGCTCGCTCTAGAACTTTAGAACTGAATCTAAAAGTTTTCTGTCTCGACTTATCTATCACAGGTTATCAAATAACTGAGTGCAAAGGCAATCGCACAATGGTTATGCGCGGCTGAGATTCTATGCGATTAGATTACTGCGAGTAAACTGCTAATGCCTACTTACGATTTGCATTTTGTTTGTTTGGAGTAACCGTGTTTTAATTGCGTAATTCTCATTTCAGCTGTAACAAAAATAATGACCACATTCGACCCGTCATTATGTTGTATTTGTATATTACTTTTAGATTTCACATTTCACACATAAATATTTATTTTTAAGTGATATTTATGTGTAATTTGAACCTTGCTCAATATTGTTTGATCTGCTTATATTTACACCTTAACTTATTACATATATATTTTATATAGGCATTTTTTAAACGTGCTCCTATATACCCACTGTAAATGTTTCCACCGCTTTTGGGCGCTAGTAATGTCGGTACATAAGTAAATAAATAAATAGTACGAAGGAACCATTTGTTCCGAAACAGTCCGTAGTATTTGTTTATTTGATTGATGCCAAAAAGTGAATTTGCATTTATTGAAGAAGTAGATATTAAGTAGAATATTAGTTAAATTACATGTAAAATTTGGTTTATGTGATTTTTACCGATTTTTTTTTGTATTTAGTCCCCATATCACACTACAAATGTCTCATCAGTACTCGAGGTAAGGTGTTAAATCTGAAAAAAAAAAAAAATTGTTGTCTTAAACTATCCGATCACAGTACATATTTTTAGATGATGGCAAAAAAGTTGAGTTTTCCTCTAAATTCTCCATTTTTGGAATGAAAATGATCAAAACTGCATGATGCATCCTGCGTAGAAATAAGAATTGTTTTCGCCCTCCTGTGAACCTTGTAAAATGCAGATTCGTCGCCTTACGTTAGGACCGTCGATCTGTCTTTGTATCAGCGGAGAGACTATATGTATAATATATAGTATTAACATAATAATACCACACTAGGTGGGTGGGAGGACTACAATAGAACTAGATCTCGTGTTACGGTGTTTACGTCACCTTCTTATTTCTATAGCTTAGCGTCGTTTTGCTCGAATTCTAATGGCTCTCGTAAACGAGCAAGTTTTTACGACAATTTCTTGCTCGTTTCGAGCCCCTTAATGAGAATCTTGATAAATAAACAAAATAAAACCTCGAATCTTTATCTCGAACAAAGGATCCTATGATAATGCCACGAAAATAAAATTCAACTGACATTAAAATAATATTTAAATCATTTTATCTATGACTTCACGTGAAGCACAAAGAGTTAATATTATTTCCATTTCCGCTTGCCGAAGTATACCGAATCTTCAAACAGAATCGTAAGAATCAATTCAAGTCTTCATTTCGCAGAATCATTACCGAGATATCTACGACAATGTCTATAGGTACTATTTTACCTCACATATTATTATTACGTTTGTTAGTTCGGAATACTTGCCTTTCCATTTCTCGGTAATGCTTTTTGCCTCTATCATCTCCGGAGATTGTTTGATTTCGCAATGTGTGCCCTATGGCGTCTGCCCCCAGCGGCGAAGGCTCCGTGATTCTAAATTCCATGTAAATCTATTTTATACATAGCCTATGTATTTCATTCGCCTTGTTCAATCGCAATCTCAGCCGCGGGAAGTTGGCTCAGAAATTGGCAGAAGCTTCAAAACACAATAAACATTTCACGTATGTGTATTTGTTACCGTCACGTATATAATATGTGTATTTTGTTGCTTATTCGTTTTTTTCTCAGTATTAATTATCCCAGTTTTACACAACCTCGTTTACTTGGTTCGATTTATTATTTACACGGAAATAGCGACATGTTCCATACGCACGCTATTTTATTCTATAATTGCAACGTTTCGACATTTAAAAGGCGGAGAACGCCATAAGTAACAAGTGGTTAATGTACCATTAAATTTCACAAAAAATGTTACAGATTATTTTGTTATGTAGCAAATTTGAAATGCCATGGGATGCTATGGTGATGTTATTAAAAACTGACACTGGTTTTATTACGATTATGTGTCGTTTTTTCATGCAAGTTTTAAACGCTTCGTTTACTTTTTTTTACTATACAAGTTGTTTAGGAGAAATTCTTTTTTTTTTATTTTTCTTAAAAAAAGTCATAGGTATTTAAGTGTAAGATCAAACTTACCCGGTAAATACGAGTGAAGAGTGGCAATGACGCATCTATGTATGATCTGTATCCATAGATACCGCACTTGAACTACGACAGTTGTAACGTTTTGTATTTTTTTTTTTTTACTTATAAAGTACTTTTTTTTTTGCTTTATTTCAGCAGATCAAAGCGGTGAGTGATTACTCTGTCTGCCATATAAAAAGAATACAAGATGTAGAAATAGAATATAAAGAATAAATAAAAATAAAATAGTATTAAAATAACATATTTAGTGCACTTATGCTACAGTTACCTGGGGGAAATTCTCCATCTACGATGTAGGGGCGCGCCCTGCCACTGGGCGACAGCCTGGACAAGAGTGTTTTCCGATCAAAGTAGCGAACCCATGCACCCTTCCCTCTGAGAACATCTGCGAGGCGCTGCATCTCCAAGGGAGGCCGAACAGCTCCCTGTAAGCGTGGTTATATTGCACTGGGATTGTTTCCAACGACGCCTTGTGTATGTATATCTTGTCCATAGTTTGCTAGTGTAAAAGCTCATTCAGTATGTCTGGAATAGTTGCTTTTTTACCAGAGGACTGCACCTATTAAATCTCCTGGCGAGCATGTTGGAATTTAAAACGTTTTCGTACAAAGTTATTCATATTTTATACTTGTACTATTATATAGAATCACCTCCCGATGTTACTGCACTTTACCCCCGGACACCTTGTATAGAACTATATATGGCAGCAGCTATCAATGCTCTGAATCTACAGAAAGAATACAATGGAATCCTCAAGTGTCTAATATTCTCAATAAATTAACCCGGTAGTGTTATCGCACCTTGTAACTAATTAATATAGCAATTAAGTTTTGAATGTCTAAAGATCGTCTATCGGCTGACACCAGTTTCCGCCGAACGTAAGTTGGATCGCGCCAGTTGGTTAGTGTAACGTTATTATCGTTTTTAAATCAGCATCATGTGTGCACCCATGTACACATATATTTTATCGATTAATACCATAATCATTACTGTTAATTTTCGATTACCGTGTTGCATAATTTTTTACTGCTATTATATACTTGTTAATCTGTTTTTTTTATGAGCCACTTGCATGGTGATTTTTTTCTTCGATTTTCGATGGAATTTTACCGTGTTCAGTATTTTAAATCGTATTTTTAAAGTAGAATTTTTTTTATAATCCAGAATTGTGTGTTTTAATGACTTGCCCTATCTAAAATCGTAAATATTATCATTTTTGAAATTACGACTTTATTTTTACAAACTATTAAAGTGTTGTTTTTTGAAGTTTGCATAGCAATGTATTTTTATAATGAAAGAAGGGCACGTGGGATCTTTTTTGCTTTACCAGTTGTCAAATTAAGTACATCATTGAAATCGGCTTTTTAATATGAATTTAACACGCCTTTCATAGGTTTCACCCTCATAATAAAGTTTTAACAACGTGGGCTAGCTAAAATTGTCAGTTATAAAATGTTATTATATATGTATTTTACATTATATATATATATGATACACATACGTATATATATATTATTAAAGTTCCATTGAGGACTAGTACTGATTTTATTTTTAATAACTAAATGTTTTCAATTTGAAAAAAAATATATTAAAAAAATATCCTGCTGCATCAATAACAAAAAAATATCCACGTGATTGAAGAAAGAACACGCACTAAAGCCTCAAGCCAATCACACGTAAAATCTTTTAATATCCTACTTTGTAAAATCTCCTATGAACAAAGAAGTTTTAAATACAATACTATTAAGCCCTTTCTTCAATTCCCCGCCTAGTGACATAAGAAATACGTAAACCAAAAGTTCCTTTGACAGTAAGATCATTGATCACCTCCAATAAACCTGTCTATCATGAGTGTTTCATATTGTGTACACGTACACACATATATATATATATATATATATACTTACATATATGTATGTACTGCATGTGTATAATAATATATGCGTACTCTTCTCAATTATCATTTATTTGTATTGGTATAATTTTGTTCTTATAAATTATCTTTTTTGCTGCTTATAAATTCTTTTATGACTATAAATTGGTTTATTTTTTAAATAAATAACTAAATTGTAATCTATTTGTCATTTTCATAATATGTATTCAATAACCCAGCTGAACAACCACTCTTGTACGGGCAATACGTCAGCACCAATAACAATTGTTTACTTAATAAATATTTAAAAAAATTCTAATACGTTTAAAAAAAATTATTGTATTTGTATCAAAAAGTTAAAAACGCGTAGGTATTTAATTAATTTATTAAAAAAAAATTAAGAGCATTCTGATTTTTTCTGTAAGTAGAAAAATCTACTCCCATCTTTTTTTGTGAGCCCATTGAAAATACGCGCAAGAGGCTCATTAATTTAGGTTTTATTTGCCATCTGTTTTATTTTCGCATGTAAGTTTGGTAGGTATGTCGGTGCGGAACATTGTCTCTAATATGTCCGTTCCCCTTTGAATTCGATGGTAATCTTTTTGCCCCGCAGTCATATTATAACCGGTAGCCTTTGTGCGTTGCCTTGATACTCGTACATTGATTTCGGCATACATTTATAATGTATGTGAAAAGTAGACCAGTTTTATTATTTGATATATAGACACATGCCAGGGAACAAACAATGCGCCACACATTCTCACACTTTATTATCTTGTTATGCGTTATCATTTTAGCGTTCCATAAAGGGTAACATTTAAAAAAAATCATTTTGCAACCTTAACTATAAAACAGAATTTCTGTCCGTCATGAGCAGATTTTTGTAATTTCCAAAATAAGACAAGACGTTATATTTTTCGTTGTTCAACTATTGAAAGATTTCTTAAAAAATAGTTTCGAATATCGGACGAAACAGTGTTGCATAACTAGTTATTATCTATTAAAAGCAGTATTTTTTAAAATTATTTATTTCTAGAAAAAAGGAAATAACGTTTTCAGTTACTTAACTAGAGTGATTACCTAAATAAATACATTACAATTTTATTCATTTTAATTATTTTGTTAATTTATTTTCAGAATCAAACAATTTCTTTTTAAATATACCGCGCCTTATTGCTTTTTTTTAATTTCGTCTGGAAGGCAATTATATAAATTGCACCCCTCGTAGCTAATGGATTGCTCGCCATATTGTTACGTACCATTGGGAAGTTATATTATTTGTTCCATGTTTTGAAGACCAAATCTCGCGCAAAGCCAGGTAGAAAAGCTAGCGGTGAATAAAACCAGTTTCCATTGTACACTATTTTTGCTTGCTTGTAGGGTTACCCCTTATATCCACAGATATCTTATTTTCAATACCTTGTATGGGTAATGATTTTCCTCCGTTTCTTTTGGGACATCCGTTCTTCCCATTTTCCCGGCCGTCCCGCCTAATCTCGTCCGCCCGAAACCCGGGAAAGGGTGTCAATTACCATGGCCTTTATCCTGATTTAAGTATCGAAGCCCTGCTTCTAGGTTTATCTATTAATTTTGTTACGATTGAACCCAACCAAAAAAATTCCAGTTATATGAAGCAATTTTCGACACAATTCAACATCACAAATTGCGGGTAGATTAAATTTCATTTATGGTTTTTCTCGAACGGAAATCTTCACAATAATTTTCAGATATGAAATTATGAGGCTTCGCAATTATGGCTCTAGGAGTTCGCTTCGCTTCCCCCTGCCACCCCACCCCATTCTTTTTATCCATTTTGCTTCACCTCCTCCCGTTATACAAGTGTAACAGGACATCTCCACAGACTTTATATCCAACGATTCATTCAGTAGGTATAATTTTGGTGTCCGATTTAGTGACATTTTTTTCAATCGAAAATAAATAAGTCTATCGGATATGTCCTATTATAAGTAGCGATGGGTCATGACTTATTTTGTTAAAAGCGAGAGTCACGGTGCCAGTTTAATATTTTCGTATGACTCAAAAGTACGACTCAATTGAACGACGGCTCATTTAAGAGCCGGCACATATAAAGAGCCGACTCCCAGTTCGTGAGCTCATACCCCAGTTCATACGACTTCTAGCTCCTACGGCCCCCAACTCCCAACGTATAGGTGTAGGTACAAAACGTTCAGATGCCAGACAGTCAGGCGCCGTTCAGTACTGTACAGTGCATACACACGTTTAAACGCGGTAATCATTCTTATCTCTACACACGAATGTGTGAACCCTCGAAAACAACTGCAACATGAGGCAGCGCAAATGAACAGTTCGTTCATGAACGACTCATCGCCATATTATAGGTAGGTATCGCAATCACAGTTGAGTCGATTACCGTACTCACACAGATGCATTGCTTGCATACAGCATGTTTATAACTTCTTCAGAACAGAAAATTCCAGTGAAAAAGAAAAAAAAACATTTTTAAAGTAATAAAACGAATACCCTGTAAACTTCTCGAGTTTTAAAAATCGAGATTATTTGTTTTTGGCGCGTGTATAGAAGGAATAAATTGTTATTGTAGCTTTAAAACTCACTTCCTTCAAGAAACTTAAAAAAATACAATATTTTACTTCAACACTTACACATCTCAATATGTGTTAACAAATAACAACAAGTTTGAAAATTTAATTTCCATAGCACATGATGTAGAATCATCTACTTGTTTATATCATTGATGCAAAGTGTACTTTGTATCCTGAAGAAGGTACCATTGGTTCTGAAATTATTTAATCTGTTTTAAACATTTCGGCTGTTGCTTCCCATTGCTCAGGTAATTGGATTATATTGTTAAAATTCAGAGGCATGCAGTCCATGTGATAGATGTTTTGACGTTTTATTTTATTTGAGAAACAAACGAAACATTTGTAAAATTGCATTGGTGTTAATAATAACATTAATATAAATAGTGTTAGACAAACCTGTCTGTAGCATTCAAATTATAAAAAATACGTAATAATATTATAATTAACAAAATTAAAATATTTTAATTTAAATTACATAATACTTACATCATCTTTTAATAACAGCAGTTATTGAGGCAACCAGCGCTGCAGCAGGGGGGGGGAGGGGGGGGGGGCAATACTTACACAAATAACACATCGCTACTCTATCGGCCGTATTGCAGGCAAATCACTGAAACGAGCCACTTTCCTCGGACACAAGCCTATATGTTTAAAGAACTATTATAGAATATTCAAATTCGTTGATCGTATACACTTGTTGTCCCCTTCTCGTTAATAACAATAAGTAGGCGGTAAGTAAGACCAAATACTGTTTTTTGGTGACGTTTGGCAAGGTCATCACTACCGGAAGTGTAGACATATGCACCGGTACACACAATCCTAAAGCTAGCTTTACAACGATACCTATTTCCGTATCAATCCCATTTATGAAAATCAAAGCGGGACCATTTGGGGGCACAGTTCTAAAGTGAATCAACTCCATCATGATTGATTATGGCCGAAAGCTTTTTCTTTTCATACAAATGTTCAGAGTACGACAAAACATTATAATACCATCTCGGTGCAAATAGACACGCTAAAATGGTGAAAATGTTTGTTACTAAGATAGCTTTAGAGGGTTGAAACTAGATTTCAACAATAGTAAAAAAAAACGGTTTTTGGAGTTGGATCACTTTAAAATTGCACCTCCCAAATAATAGTGACGTAAAACAACGACAGCTGTCAAATATTGCACGCCAAACTGCACGAAAGTTGATATCAAAAATAGAACAAGTCCTATTTTCCATATCGAATGCACGTGGAAAGACTACCTGTATGGAATCTATACGGAAAAAAAGATCGTGTGAGCCGCTCATAAGATTTTGTTGTTTGTGTTAAATCATACCCTGTCTAGTTCATAAGTTATAACAAACGGAATTTAAACTTGAATGTATTCTAATGTATGTACTGAAAACCATTTCACCAATATAATTTACTCCTTTTTATGATGTGCCAGTGATTTCTACGCCTTTCCGTTATGATCAAAGATTCAATTAAATACTACCGGTTTATGCCGTATGGAGTCCGGTTTAGTTACAATAATTACTTATCGTCCGACGTTAGTTTAGCAACATCAACCCGATGACCGATTTCGGATCGCGGTAAATTTGATCGTACGATTTTTTTTATCACCGGCAACTGACATTTATCGCGTCATTTAGTATTTGGTATCAGAATGGTAGCAGCGGACATAAATCACGGAACAAAGATCACAGATAAATATGTAGTTCAGAAAATAACTATAGCTTGACATAGTTAACTTTGCAGGCGGCCAAAAATGGAATTTGAAACACTATGCTTTTATTTTTATTATTATTATTTATTTGTCAGAATGTTTTCCTTAGGCTTCTAAAGCTCTTCGGTTTTTATGGTTTTGAGAATAACCTGAGAATATTTGGATTTGAGGAAAATGTTGCTTGTGCAGTGATGGAGCAATTGTAGAGGATTGAATCCTCGCTGCCTGGCGAATGTGTTCACTCGGCTACTAACCGGTCGAAAATATAAAAGTATATGAGCGGTACATTTGAGATAACCTATCAAAGGTGATGTATAAAGCATTTTTTCCAAGATTTTGGTATTCGTGAACTTTGAAAACTAAAAAGCGCCAATAATTTTAGTATCAGGAACAGTTGCCATCCAAGAGAAAGCTGAATTATTTTTTTTAAATTTGTGATTGACTACTGTATTTTTATATGATGCGCAATGTAATACAATCTGTAATACACATTCCTAGACGTGCATACTCAATTTTGAATCTATCTTTGTCTCTAGGCATGTGCAATTCAATTTTTATTTTTATATTTTCTCTGACCTGGATTATAAAACGACTAAAACATAACATATGTATACAAACCAACCTCTATACACTTTAAATATTAAATTAAAATTTCTTCCATATCTGTTTATATATTTTGTTTATTTAATCATATAATTTATGTACTTTCTACTTTTGTCTCGACACATGAATTTTCCCAGGGAGACAGACATCGAATTTAATACCAGTCTATACGAGTATGATGGAAGTCCAGTGTTGCCATCACAAGGTTGTTTTCGCTCTTGGCTAGTCGCGCTCTGTACTTGGCTTTCCGTTTTCTGATTAGGACTCTGAATCCGGGAACGCGCCCCTCTGAAAACATTTCAGTGACACTACATTACCAGGACATCCCAAAAAGCATTCGGTACGAGTTATGTTGCACTTCCATCCTTTTTAGAGTTTCTTGGTTGGTCTACAACACCGATGTGTATAGGCCGGGGCAGTACGTATTGAAAAGCCTTTTTGCTTCTGGGCATTCTTCTCATGATGAATCTTCCAGAAATCTTGCTTCAATGCACAGTGATCTTCTCTGTCGCTCAATATCTGCATCATATTTGAGCTCTGCTCTTATGATGTGTTCTAATTCCATTTCTTGTTTTTTGTTCATTGAACATTACTGGTAATATTTAATTGGTCCGATTAAGTAAAGGTCCACGGAGTTATTTGCACTGATATCTCCAACATCTACATTGGCGACGCCAGCGAATGCAAAGTGAATTATGTCGATTTGTAGTAGGTAGCAGCAGTCATAAATCACGGAACAAAGATCACAGATAAATGGTCCAGCAAAACAAAAACTGTAGAAGAGTTGTCCGAAATTTGAAATGTGACGCAAGAGCAGAAGAAAAATACCGTGCGAACCTAGCGGAGGTACCTACTTACTCTTTCCAGTTTCGAAAGTTAGGCACTGCTTGTTGTTGGACGTCTCTGACCGTAGAAGTCTCGGGTGTTGCGTAATACGGCAATATCGGCTGTTATTTGTCAGAGTTCACCGCCTCGTTATTTATGACCTGTCATTGGGTTTTCGGGCGCATTGTTCGACGCCCTCTTCGTATGTATTGATCACGAATTCAAGGCACAATCAGGTGTGCCCATGCTGCCTATTAAATAACGGTGTATTTGATGATATAATGTGTCGTGTCGGGCCTTTCCTGCGCCTTGTTCACTTCTTACCTCTGTGGCCTTATCAGTACTAAACTATTAAGTTCTGCCGTCATAATAGGAATGGAGAGCTATGCATGACTATCGCCTTGCGTAATACGGGACCATTGGATCATAATATTATTATGAGTCGATGACCACCACTTATAATTGTGTCATTTTCCAGTCAACGGCCAGTCCATTGGTTTCGTATTATAATGTTGCAACTGCATCTATCGATGGGTTAATTCATTGGAACTACGACCATTAAATAAATCAATTTTGTGATGCCCCCCCAATTGTTCTGATTTCACGATTCCAGTGGAGCCATGGCATTCCTATTTGGGAATTATTGTTAGTTTTATGGTGAATACGAAGTTCTTCAAGTACGTGGTAATTTGGCTTTGGTCACTAAACAGAGCTAAATTCATTTCGAGTAATGTTTCGTTTCTGAATGGTTTGTATCTTACTAGGGCGATTCTGAGAGAATCTATCACTTTGGAACAAGAATTTTAATTTTATACGTTAAAATACAATATTAATTAAGTCGGGTTTTGACCCAGCGACCTCTGAGTTTTAAGCCAAGGACCTGTCTCTTGCCAAACAGCGTTTTAAGAAATATGTAACTAACTAACTAACTAACTAACTAACCATCACGCCGTTTCCCCGCAGGGGTAGGCAGAGAGGACGGACCGCCAAACAACTCGATCTTGGCATACACTTCTTGCTTCATTCACATTCATACAACGCCTCATACATTCTCTTCTGTTGTTCCGACTTCTGACATGGCCCGACTCGAGTATTTGATTCACTTGATCGTGCCATGTCTTCCTCGGGCGTCCCTGGGCTCTTCTTCCATTCACATTCGCGTCATATATTCTCCTTACACTCCTTTCTTCGTTCATTCGCTCTACATGCCCAAACCATCTAAGCGTCCCTTTCTTAATCTTGCTCACTACGCTTACATCAGCCTAAATATGTACATATATAGAAATCGTCTTTTTCGTGTATCCATCCCTTTCTAGTCCCGTTCCCAAGTCACGACAGTGACGCTATCTTCTGATTCCTCATTTTCTCTAGACATTTCCATTCAAAATAAGTAATACGTTGAAGGAGACGATACTTTTCATTTCGCGGGACGTTCCTGATGCATACAATCATTAATTTAGTCCGTTTTGCCTTTCACACGTCTTGCCAGAACCAAGCTGACATCGCAGGCATCTCGGCTACTTTTACTACGAAGACAATATAACTAAGGTGAAGCTGGGATTGGCAATTCAAAGGCGAGTGCCGCCCACTTTACTATGAAGCACGTCGAATCTGTTCCGACGATTTGGCAATTTTATTTTATTAACTCATTTCGTTTTCGCAATCAATGAATATATCTGAGAGGGTAAACTTGAATATGTTTTTTTGATTAATTGTATCGTAGGCATTGATATGATCGTAGGTAACCAACCACTCGGGCGATCTAATCTCTATCTAGGCGGTGTGTAGACTTAGGATGTCTTGGATAATTACATGTATATTTTATAACGTACCTATTGGGGAGAATAAATTTAGTTAAGGGCGAGAGGGACGTCAGAGCGGAATTATTTATTATTTCGAAATATTGATAGTGTTACTACGCAATACGCTTAACATAATGTTTTTAAATATAAAAATATTTGATAAATTTACATAGGCTTTTAACATTTATCAAAAGTATTGTTTGTTTTACAAAATATTGAAATTATGAATACGATTTTTAAAGTGGAGAAAAATATCTTTAATCCTTTCTCGTTACGTTTTTGTATATAAACTTAACCAAAGATTTATAATCCGCAATAAATTTTTTTTTAAACATTAAAGTTACGTACTGTTTATGAAAAATTTAAAGTACACACTGTTCTTTTTTTAATTTATCTTATCGACATGTTAAAGAAAAACCTTCGCAGCATTTTTTAAGGATATTCAAATTTTTAAATGTTTTTGTAAAACATGCATAGAACGATCAGAAATGTGTAATATTTCTGATTTTATTTTGATAAATGCTAAGCCCATGCAAATTAAAAAAAAAAACCTAATAAATATTTTTCTCTTTAAAAACACCATGTTTATCGTATTGCACAATAATATTATCATTATTTTGAATTAATAAATAATAACTCTCCGACGTCCCTCTCCCCGTTAATACCCGATCGAATTTATTATAATAATATTTTCTGACATTAATATTTTTCTGATAATGATTGGTATTTTTTCACCTGGTTTTCTTTATTCACGAAAAAACGTTCGAAAGGCAAAGGCGACACACTAAGTATATTCTGGCGTTAATTTATGCATGATTTATGACTACTTAGAAACTAACACGCCTTTTGCGTAACACTGATGACATTTTTGATGGCTTAAAATTTCAAATATATTTGATAATGCTTACCAGTTTTTAAATTTCATCCGAGGTGTGAGATTTCCTAGCATCTCATGTTGACCTTTATCATATTTTTGTATAGGTAAGTATATTTTTGGTAGTTTGACATGTAAATATCATTAGTATTACCTACTTGCGAGTTTCTTTCGACATGATTAATTATTTACGTGTTAACTGTGAACCAATTATATTTGTATTTCTTGTCACCTTCTTTACATTATTACTTTATTTGTTCGAAGTTTATGCTTGTACATACCGTACTAATTTAATAGAAATGTACATATAAAATACATTATCATATATGTACCAGCCAAAAAGAGGCGAAAATAAATAAAATATTCTTATGTAATTTTATCGAAAGGTGTGTCATTGATTTCTTAGTCTATTTCCAACCGTTTTATCGGAATCTACTTAAATATCAAATTTATACATTTACCACAAATCTACCCACCTTTTTCGTCTACTGTAATTTAATATTTTATATTTATACTATTGTGAAAATTTATGTATTTAGTCTTTTTTATGACACGAGTGTGAACTTTTTCACATCCTGCGACATCTTTAAACATGCAAATACCTGTTTTTTACTAAGACTTCTAATCCAACTAACTAACATCGCTCCGTTTCCCCGCAGGCGTTGGCAGAGAGGATGAACCGCCAAAAAAACTCGGTATTGGCACACACTCATGCATATTTAAATTAGTTTAACTATTCATGGTTATTTAATGGTTATTCAATGGTCATGAAGCGAAGCTAGCAGTCCACAATGGAGTGCTGATACCAACCCTAATGTATGACAGTGAGGCATGGAATTGACAGAGGAAGGATGAAAGTAAACTGAAGGCCGTAGAAATGAGCTCTCGGAGACGAATGTGTGGTAAAACCATGTATGATCGTATGAAAAATATTGAAATTCGTAAAGAATGCAAGGCTGATGTAAGCGTAATGAGTAAGATTAAGAAAGGGACGCTTAGATGGTTTGGGCATGTGGAGCGAATGAACGAAGAAAGGAGTGTAAGAAGAATTTATTACGCGAATATGGATGGAAGAAGCCGGGGACGCTCGAGGAAGACATGGCACGATCAAGTGAATCAAATACTTGAGTCGGGCCATGTCAGAAGTCGGAATAATAGAAGAGAATGTATGAGACGATGTATGAATGTTAATGAAGCAAGAAGTGTATGCCAAGATCGAGTTGTTTGGCGGCCCGTCCTCTCTGCCTACCCCTGCGGGGAAACGGCGTGATGGTTAGTTTAGTTAGTTAGTTTTTCATGGTTATTTTCCATTTTTGTGTGCCCTTGACGTGATATTTCACAAACATAACTTTATTGTTATCACTGAAATTATGCAAGTATGTATACATAATATGGTTAGCCTTACATTGCATATTCCCGCATTCCCCAAAGTATTAATAATTATTATTGTCTCGGTTCTAATAATAATTCTCGCATTCTGACGCGTACCGAACAACGTTAACTTATTTGCATGTTCGGAACACTCGTTACGATATATATATACATACGGAACCTTCACGGAACAATTCACTACGTGCAAGTGTAGGTACGTATCTGACCGCATGATAGACCGTAAAATTTACAACCTTTTTTTTACGCACGTGAACAAGATTATGTGAAAAAACTACCTAAAATCCGGATTCCATGATGATTGTTTTGATGAAAACATAATATATTAACCCGGATGTCCAATAAAATTATTAAACAATAGATTTTGTATGAAAAACCTATTTCTTGTGTGGTACAATATTCCTAATTTTATTAAATATTAATCGTAGATAAATAAAATGAGTAAAAAATGGTGCGCAGAGAGATGTAATGTAATGAGTTTTTTTTTTTAAATCTACAACCAAACGAGATTTTTGTTTATGCTTGTCTGATGGCATTTTACTGATTCGCTGTTAATAATATTAGTAAGCGTAGTGAGCACTGATTCGCTGTTAATAATATTAGTAAGCGTAGTGAGCAAGATTAAGAAAGGGACGCTTAGATGGTTTGGGCATGTAGAGCGAATGAACGAAGAAAGGAGTGTAAGGAGAATATATCACGCGAATGTGAATGGAAGAAGAGCCCGGGGACGCCCGAGGAAGACGTGGCACGATCAAGTAAATCAAATACTCGAGTCGGGCCATGTTAGAAGTCGGAATAACAGAAGAGAATGTATGAGGCGTTGTATGAATGTGAATGAAGCAAGAAGTGTATGCCAAGATCGAGTTGTTTGGCGGTCCGTCCTCTCTGCCTACCCCTGCGGGGAAACGGCGTGATGGTTAGTTAGTTAGTTAGTTAGCTGTTAATAATTGGAGACAGAAATAAATTCACCGCACGCAGTAGCGGACGACAAAAGGTTCAGAACGCTCCGCACTCGGTCCGGTCGCATAACGAAGTAGAACGAGTTCTTATTTAAACTTTTGCCCGTGTGTGACCAAACTTTTTCCGCTTGTCGTAGATTCGTCGTCCCTTCTTTGAACGAATCATTTATTTCAACAAAGTTAACGGAAAATTATTATTATTCTTTTATCAATTAGCCATCTGTTTTTCTGTGTGAACGATTATTAACAAAAATGCTATTTGAAACCACAGCTGACGTCGAGCGACGAGTAGTCTAAAAGAAATTGTACGAAAAAACTTTAATGCATACGAATCTTTTTCAATTTGTTCATTTTATCCAAACCGCGATAAGATTAGCGTGTCTTTGAATCATTCTAACGATTGAAGAAGCTACTTTTTATACTTTAATTTCTTGCCACGTTATCAGCGCAGAGTTCTATGTTGAATATGGTTTTAAATTGTATCGATTCGCTCTGCCCACTGTAATTATATTCTATGCAAAAACGTCAGCTGACAGACACGGCGATTCGCTTCAGCCATACAATCGTGGCTGTGAATCCCAACTAGGTAGCGACAATTAATATGCTAGGTATTGGCTCGTTGCTAGTTAATGCCATTACTTGAAGATTCCGAAGCGTTCTTGCCCGCGCCATTTCGGTTTTAGTAGCGATTCCTATACAAGTTTTTTGATATAGCGGATTTTGTGAACACCGGTTTCGTCAATATTCAATTGGTTTTGGATTTTAAATTTTTCGGTTGATGATCATCTATTTTACAAAATACGTTTTCTCTTTGTTTATTTTTAATATTATTGTAAGTAGCTTTAATGTATGCTAAAACTCGCCCTAGAACGTCTGCCAAATATACGTAATTAAGGAAGGAGGAAACTCAGAGGCCGGCAAATCGTTCCACAGCCAAGCCGTTGAACATTCGTATGTGACAAATGTCAACGGCGTACAAATGTTCACGTGTTTGACGTGTTTCTCGACTACGCACCGGTGCTGAAGGGATCAATGTCGCCAGTTCCCTGGAGCATCTTCCATTGAAATACCGATAGAACAAGGACAGCATTCCCATCTGTGCCTGTGCTCTAAAGATTGCAATCCGTTTGTTAAGATAAGGGAATCTGTCAAATAGACCGCCCGTTTTTGCAGTCAAGGGTTTTCCAGGTATTTTGGGGCTCCAGACCCGAGGTGGCTGCCAAATTCAACAGAGGGGCGCACTTGCGATCTGTACAGGGTCAGCAGTGGTGTACTATTAAAGTATCTGCGGGCCCTGTACAGTGTATGGTACATACGCCCAGCTTCTGACAGGATTAACTTGAATCTGGCTTCAATGGAGTCCTCGTGCCTGAGCTGGTCACTTAGTTGGGTACACCAAGCATATCAATGGAAGGCATGCTGGGAAGATTGATTTCATTGAGGTTTTGACTAAATATATTTTTTCCATTCACTGTATCTATCACCTTTAACCTATGAAACCTATCTCACACTCCACATTATAAAACACTATGCAAAGCACCGTTATTATAATGTCAACAAACATATTATGTAACTATGTACTCGTATAATGATTACTGTATAAAGTATAGACATTAAAAATAAAAATTAGTCAGTAAGTAGCTGAGTTATCAAATGCGTGGGGTTCCCACCCAGGCATCGTGTCTTCAATTCCTCGACTATCTAAGTCCTCCATTATTGAACAAGCAACATCTTCCGCT
The DNA here is from genome assembly GCA_022606495.2 of Halesus radiatus. Lineage (NCBI taxonomy): Eukaryota > Metazoa > Arthropoda > Insecta > Trichoptera > Limnephilidae > Halesus > Halesus radiatus. The sequence continues at coordinate 41,995 of JAHDVE020005338.1, read as the reverse complement.
TTTAATGAGTAGTTGGTGTTTTTCAAATATTGTCTAGTTAATGGATAGTGTCTTTTTAAAAAAGAAAACATTCAAATTTTCCCATACGTGTCACATGCAGAACAGTAAAAAATTCTGAGTTGCTAATGTAAAAACAAAAAGTTGCACTCGAATTATGAAATAAACGTGTAACTTTAAATGTGTAGGCAGTTAATTATACTACTTTATTATTATGGTATAGTTTTTTGTTCTAAGCTTTAAAGAGTTTAAAGCGTCTCGACTAATTGCTTGGATGAATTGGATTCAAATGAACACAAGTGACTTAACGACTTTTGTGTGATGGCTCAAGCGGGTAAGTAGCTATTAAGTAACGTTAATTTAATAATTTGTACTGCATTAATGATGGTAAAATGAAAAATAATATGTTTTATCTCCAAAGAAACGTGAACGCTTGCGTCATGTCAATTAACTCTTCTGCTTTGTAATTATTATTGTATTATATTTATGTATCATTTGCTCTTTTATGATTATTGCCCGCGACCAACTAACCTATTTTACATGAATTCTTAGTTCACTTCAATTAGTCGTCAATGACATATTTTCATCGTTTCTTGTAGAAGAATGGGAATATTACTTCAGTGAAGCTTCTCTAGGTTTTATTATCGAGTACTTCTATAAGTGGCCTTGGTCCATTCTATTTACTAAAGTTTAATTCTAAAATTATTTATTTTTCTATCAACTTATTCGATAAAAGGTCATATGATTCTATCTTTTCTTATCTTGTATCAACTTAATCGGTTATTAATAATAATTACCTTAAAATTTACTTCTATACCAATAATTCTGGTGGTTTTCCGTGATGAAAGGATTTATTAGTTTTTTCCTCTTTTCCAAAGAATATTAATTAACTGGTTTGAAGTTTTGAACAGTTTCGTCGAAATCGTTTTTTGTTTTATACCTACTAGTTAACTACTAGCAGTGGAGTGCAGTCTATAGAGGCTGTAGTTGTGCCTATACCACGAAAAACGACGAACCATAAAGAGAAATTAAAAGGTAGAAAAGAACTAAAAAATGTGACACACTTCTAAGAAATCGGTAATAACTCGGAAAACGATAATAAAATGGGCATTTTCAAATATTCCATGCACAATTCATACCCAAATTTTAAAATCTATGCACAGCCTACCTTTGGTCATAGAGCAATGCGCACTACTGCTAGTTAGGTATGTAGGTACTACCAGCTTCACCCGCGTCTCAAGACTTTTAAAAAAATTAATCAATTAAAATATTATATTCGATCACAAAATTTTCTAAACTCCGTGGCTCATTACGGAGATGATTTTACGAGGTGAATGATGAAAATAGTTGCTTTGACATGGAAATTACAACAACAAAAATTTGTGAATGTATATGTATATATATTGAAATTGAATACATTTTAATTCAATTTACAATACTACACTTCTCTTTTAAGCGATGCTTTTGTAGAGAAGCGGAGTGTACATATTACGTTTACATATTACATAATAATGTTTCCTAAAAAGTGTTACAAGAAAATGATGCTTGAAAATGATTTACACGATAATGATACAGAGTTGGTGGTTTACACAATGTAAATAATGGAGTGCATAGCGACGAGTTTTGATTAAGAAATTATAATAAACATAAAGTAATAATGTAAGTGCAATGTGGAATAATATTGTTGGATATTTTTCACTGCTTCACATAGTTGAGATGAGTATCGGCGATTATACAAATTACTTAGACGTTTTTCAGTTTGTTTAGGCAGCAGCTGCATCTCTCTGCATCTTGTTGCAACGCTCGTGTCCCGCAATGATCAGGTAGGCTGTCAGGTTCCGCAAATAGCGATTCACCCACACAACACTTCTAATAGTGCGCCCGTGCAATGTGCATGGCTTAAAAGGATAAAAGCATTCAGCCTTGGTGAATACCGCCGTGGAACATCAAACTCCGGCTAGCTGTGGGAATGTCACAATGTTGGCAGAGGATGGAAGGAATCATTATTCCGTACGAATTAATTATTATTATTCTTTCACGTTACATTACAGATCTACGTTTGCGTAGGTCTATTTTCTTCGAATCTGTAGGTATCTACACCAGAAGTCAAAGGTTAGATCTGTGGCATTTAGGTAAAGAGGCATATGTCACAATTCTCTAATCGTTCAGGAGAAATAACGTTAATTTCTTACCATCATAAAATAGATACTCTTTAAGGCGTTTAAAATTAAATAGGTGAAGCGTTGCATGTCTATTTGTATTCTTTCTCACATTCTTTATTTTATATAATGTGAAAGGCAATTTGTTATGAGTCACGTATACCTTTATTCCTAAAATTACTGATTTTTTATAACATATATCAATTTCATTTTTAAAATATAGGATAAAGTATTTTTTCTGGAGTCGTATCTCTTTACTCAACCTTCCTTAGACCTTTTAAAGTAGAACTGCATACTTAACTCATTTTCTAATTTTTCGTATACCTCTATATATACATATACCTCTTTCCTTAAATGCCACAGTTGATGTCACATCTTTTGAATTAATCACGAGAGAGGAAAATGTAATAAAAGAATAAATTTACATTGGCTCGTTGTATTTATGTATTTTTTATCGAGATTTAAAGTCAACGTTAAATGTCGTATCAGAAAAACAGACAATTATTCCCTTCTGAGCTCTGTTGGGACATCAGAAAATTTAAGGTGACCCAAGTTCGTTGTACGTTATAATAGGACGACCAGCTTTATACATTTTTTATCTTTGTAGAATTCAACTATTTTCATATCATAACTCATTTTCGTAGAAAATCTGAACAACCGACCTTTAACTTCTGATGTACAGAAACAGTATAAGACAACTTAAGCTTTGTATTTATTATACACGGTTTTAAAATGTATTATTTAATCAGTGTAACTGTTGTGTAAAAAAATTATGAAAAGGTTCCAATATCAACAAATCTTTAATATTATTTTATATAAATTGAATAATGGCTTGACTTTATAAGAATTTTTATTTTTAAACCTATGAATACTATACCCTGTATGTATATTGAAAAAGAGGGGTTACCGACGCGAATTGTAAAAGAAGACAATTCTTTGTATCTTTAAAAGTACCCATATTGCGAATGGAAAAAAAAGAAACTCGTATTCGCGCACAATAAATAATATGTAACACAATTTTTCCGCACGAAAATGTGTTGTAACTATTTCAGAATGCAGTTTTGTAGATCGTGATTCGAGCCGTCCCAAATGATGTTTTCGCGTGACGATATTTTACATTTGGACGAAATCATTAAGCAATTATATTCTAGTCGTTTTGTGGGAGTGTCTATCTAACTCCAATGTAACGTCTTAATTTGTAGCTCTTGTAACTCTCACATGTTTCCAAATTTTATTGTATTAAATTCAACCAATACTTATAAATCGCTATTTGACAACCGTTTTTGCAAGAAACGTTCCTTGTCAGAATTGGAACATTCAAAATGGAAACATTGCTTGGAACTATAATTGTATTTAACTTTATATGAATAGTGATGTCTTTCCAACCTTTCTCTTCCCCATAGCATTCGCCTCACAACGTTCCCCAAATCGGGGGTGCCATAGCGTCATAGACTTTAAATAGTTACTGCGCCCGACCTGGAGACCTATTCTGGTTCTTTTAAAGGAAAATTCCCTTTCCCTTTCCTTAAGCTAAAAGACTTCTTGTTGAACTGCGGAATTCCGGAGATACATGGTAAAAAAAATACTAAACAGTTTGTTAAGAGACTATTTGAAAACACAAATTATTGAGGAAATATCTTCAAGCGACACAAGGGCTTGAACCAAAACTTTTTAAAGCAATTACATTATTTTTAATAATCCATTTTAAATATGCATTTTAATGAAGAATTACGTTTTGTAAAAACGTACCTACCTCACTAGACAGTAATAACCTTTTTATCCTGGCACTACTTCTAAAAACATTTGCCGCCGTGGTATATCTATGCCGCCGCCTGCTGTTGTTCATTGTTTTTTCTTGTTACATTGTTAACTTATAATTAACATTTTTTGTTACATTGGTAACATAATATTGAGTTTTTCTGTTGTTAAAATTACGCAAATATTAATATTTTTAATGAATGTCATTTGCTAAATGACAGCTGTCATCCGAGGGACCGGACTCGCAGTTAAGCAAGAAGTCCTTACGCCCAAGGAAAAGGTTAAGGAATGTTCCTTAAAAAAGAACCAGAATGGGCCTCCTGGTATTTAAAATAATCTTTCATTTATTTAACTTAAAATAGTACATATATGTACGATGGTATATATATATACATGTTCTAATATAACATGATATAAACAAAATATAAGGGAACCTACTTATTTTTGTCGTTAATTATTATCCTACTGTCGGTGTAATGCTATTTTTTCCACGCATCTGTATAAGTACTTGTTTACACAAAATATGCACGTACACCCGTGTATTACTATAAAATAATTATATAAAATATACCTACGTATATTATGAACGTTTAAAGTTCTTTATTTTAGATACAGCATCATTTAAAAATACTTGTGTTTGAACGAATAATTTTTATAAACCATTTTTTGTGGTCACATCAAAGGCGCTTCAATCTAGAAAACACCAAAAAAAGTGTTAAAATTACCTTAAAAATAACTAGGTTTTATGCTTAGATTAAACAAGTTGTGAGAACCCTTCGCTTATGGTGCTAGAAGATCCCCCGAGCTCCGGTGCTCTACACTCAGTGTACAGGGTACACATTTAGAATTTTGTAATTTTTAAGTTGGATAAAAAATTATAGTTTATATTTATTATTTATGTTAATATAATAGTGCATATGTACATTTGTACATATGCACTATTACAAGTACAATATTGTGTTAAGTGCTTAAAACGAGGACCACGCATAAAACACATGATCGTCCGTTACAGACGACAGATCGCCGGCTACTACTAACACCCGCTCACCATGGCACACAACGCACGCAGAAATACGTATATAATAATTTTATTCCCGATTTTTCGACAAATCTCCTGAGTTCAATAAATACTTATACATTTTAATTATTTTATCTAATACATGAATGTATTTCTGAGGAACACTTGAATCCTGTGTTAAATATATTTAAATAATTAAAGACATGTCACCTCAGTTGACGGCACCGGTAAGGAGGGGTTAAATATACGAAAACTAGTAATTACCGAGAAAGGGCTCAGATTTGTAAAATAGACTTCAAGAATTAAATTAAAAGTTTTAAAAAAATCAACAAAGAATTTTTTTGAAATGATTTCTCACACCTTAACCGTTGGTAATTGCACACCACTGATATTAGTTTTTAGGCATTTTAGACTTGCAGCATCCGTGATCTAAAAAAAAGATTTATTCAAAATATTATCAGTACCTATTAATTATTTTCATTAAAATATGCTTTATTGTGTTATGACCTCTATTTTTTGCGGCTTGCTATTTCGGTTTTGTACTGAGAACCGCCCAAGGCGCTCACCTTTTCCACTGTTCACCTCCAAAGTAATCAATAATCCTGTTTTATTTTATTTTCGCTACTTGTTATGTGTACCTACTCGTATCGAGTGTACAAGTAAATATTTCCGGGAAAGAACTGTATTATTTCGCGACGGGGAATCAAAGTGGGAGTAAAAAGTCTCCCCTTTCAAAGAATCCACTCGAAACACCCGTGGGCTTATATAAGCTTTAAAACAAATAATATAATGTTTCTCGTTACTTTGATCAATAACTTTAAAATAGACTTCCTATTACAAGAGAACATCTTGCAAGCCCACCTAAACATTTCATTTTTAACCACATATTATTATTATCTACGTAAATTATTGGTAATTTAAATAATTTCGATAATATTTCGTGAGAGGCTTATTATTTTATATCAAACTAATAGTTACCACCCGATCTGGCCCAAGTTTCAACATAATTTTTTTCTTACTTTTGAAACTAACGACAGTATGGAGTCCTGCATTTTTTTTTATTGATTTTCCCAACCTTAAAGAAAATGCTTTGAAAATTTTGTTTAACCGTTCTAATGTTTTTATTTATTTTTCGAAACACGAACAGATTTTCTGTTTTATACGTAATTTAAAGCGGTTACTTAAATCGGATGAACAGAGTTCGAATACCACAGCGGGTACTGATTTACAGTAGGTACTGATCAAACACCCGCATTAAAGTCCGGATCTGCTCTCGTTCGATAGTGGTTGACATTTTAAACTTTTGAAATACCGAGATATCACGGCTGTAACGTTAAAAAACCCCAAATGTTTTAATTTATGAGTACATTTTTTCATAGAATCGTTCACGGATAAACTGATATATTAAATGCTTTTCCATGCATTGTCCACATATATGAACCCAGGAAAATTTCGATATTATTTTTTGGTGATTCTTCGTTGAATTTTATTAAGGCGTTAGATTGTTTTTACTACAATGATAATTTTGGCAAGCCATAATATTTATTTCAACCTTAATAATTAATAAACATCTGATTTATGATCTATATTCGATAACAGGCTAAAACAGATCAATGACTAAACAGAATATGGTAAAAAAATAGTTTAGGTTTGTTGTTTGTTTGTTCGCTCGCTCATTTTCTTTAGCTTTCTTCTATTTTCTGTTTTGTCTTTTGTCAGTATTCTGTTTGTGAACATGCTGTTTTGTCAGTATTCTGTTTTGTCAGTATTCTGTTTTGTTAGTATTCTGTTTTGATAGTATTCTGTTTTGCCAGTGTTCTCTTTTGTCAGTGTACTGAGTATTCTGTTTGTGAGTATTCTGTTTTGTCAGTATTCTGTTTTATTAGTATTCTGTTTTGATAGTATTCTGTTTTGCCAGTATTCTCTTTTGTCAGTGTACTGTTTTGTCAGTATTCTATTTGTGAGTATTCTGTTTGTCAGTGTTCTGTTTTGTCAGTGTTCTGTTTTATCAATGTTTTGTTTTGTGAGCGTTCTGCTTTGTCATGGAACCCTATATTCATAGTTTCCAGTAGGTTCTAATGGTATTGTATTACTCAGTTCCAGTTGACTAGATTACAATCTACTTATTACCCGATTATTTGTGTATGTATTAGACATTGAATATGTTTGCCTGAGAAGGCAATGATTCTTGATGTAATGATATCTCTCCCCGTATTGTTTTAACTATGTGCCTATTGCGTTTAACACGCAGGGTTTGCTGTTTGCTTCTAGAAGGCCACGTATTAATCATACCTATTATCATCATACCTATTTTTTTTAAACACGAATAATAATTTTTCGTATTATTTAGTATAAAAAATTGGGGTTACCCAATGTGTTCATTGTTTTTTTTTAAATCGTTGCTTACAGAAACAATTATTAACGATTTCGTTTTCTGTGTTTATGTTTACTACCTATAAAATAACACACTGGTATAATTATTATACAAATTCAGATCGATTCGGCCGTGTTTTGTGACCAGTTTGAATAGTTGGATAGGTACTTCCCAACACCCCCCAAATTGTGCTTGTCATAGTTCCAATGGATTTAGACTATTGTGCGGTGATCAAATTAAAAAAAAATTCTTTTCCTTCGTGACGATTGTTAAATGATAAAAAATATTGGCTAATCAATCAATTTTTTTTAATAAAATAATCAAGGTGATCCACTTCCTAAAATTCGAACGAAATCACGCACTCTTCTTGTAGGTGACGAAAAGGTTGAAATTCCCGCCTAACACTGGCCGCGTGTATCGATTTATTAAAAAAAAAAAAACATTACTAAAATGCATGCTTTATTTTATTTTTTAAAGCTCAGGCATATAAATATTAAAATGTTTTTCGGTCATATTCTAAAAAACTTGAACAATATGACAATATCCGAAAAAGGGTTCGTAAGTAGGTAATTTTGTACCATTAAACTGTTTTTTTTAAGTGTTAGACTAAAAAAAATGTTTCAAAGTAAGTGTTTTTAACTTAATTTTTTTTAGGCTTATAAAAAGACCGAAGAATGTCCGGTTAAACGAAAAGCCAAGGTCTGTTCTACTTGCAGTATTTAATATTAAATCATCTATGATACTTCTAGGCAATCAAACTTTCAAACTAAAAACACATGATTTTGCATTACTTCGCATTGCATCACCTTAAATACGCTTTATGCATAAATTTCATTTTCGAGGGAATCGGTTTCATCGATATTATCTAAGCACGGATATATTATATTGTTATTATTCATAACACCTGGTTTACATAACACCGATTTTTTTAAAATATTCTTTAGTAATTCGTATATTTGTAATTTTGGATACCTTTGTCATTTATTTCCCCAGAGAAGATGAATTCGACTAAGCGTGCAAACAAAACAAAGATATTAATGTTTGTTTTATTTTATTTTTTGAGTCTTCAATCTGCGATAAATGTTTACCTATTAGCACGGGCATTGCGTAAACAACACGTGTAGATAGACTTACGTCAACAATCCCGAAGCGACGTCAAGACCGAAATGACGTACAATATCCCGTGACGCGCATCTTCCGCAATAATAATTTTAGGCGATGGAATTCGTCGAATAATCTCGTCTCCATTTATTCGATTAGGCGACAATGGAGGCGCGCGTTTCGGCCGCCCACACGGTCTGTTATATAAATTGCGATATTTTGCCCAAATATTTTATTGAATGTCGGAGTTTCCGCCCACCTTTAGCCAAAGATTGATATTGCGCTGCCGCTGAGAGATCCGCTGCGGCCTCTCTTTCTGTTACGTGCGCCGTTTATGAGAAAGAGGTAAGGTTACGACGGAGCTATCAGCGGTACACCTTTACTTGTATGTCATGGGATGGACATTGGACACACCATCCGGCACATGTGTACTCGTATGCCGATTGCCGGTAACAATCAATTATGAATGTTTGTATCGACGTTTTTTTTATTCTTTGTATATGGGACATTAAATGAAAAAAAATCTCGTTACCCATGTCATATTCTTTCAGACATTTATTATTCGCTTTTTTGCAAATTATTTTCTTTTATCACACACGTTTTTATATCATTACTTTTTTATTACTTATTTAAATATTACCATGATGCCCGTATAATATTATTTTTTTACATCTTGAAATAGGAGGGAGTGGTGGGGGAATTTAGCAAATTGACTTTTTCACATGCACATATAAAAATTGCTTTTTTTCGTAGCAGTTCCAGAGGAAGGTACTTTTAGTATCTTCCTGGTGAGAGGCTACATTTAAATGTCGATAACTTAAAAAAAATGGTATTCGCTTTATTTAACTACCATATCTGATCAAATACTTCAACCCCCCCCCCCCCTTTACCCTTCCCCATTTCCATTTGCTTAGTAAATTTACCTATTCGGAGGTGCTATAGTCAGTGCCAGTGGAACTCTTGTATGGTGTCCACATTCAAATAATATGTTACTTTAAATTATAATGTGGTAATGTTGTTACCAATATTATAATAGCTCTATAGAAATACCTTACATACATCGTTTTTTTTTTAATCGAGTTTGTACTCATTTTGATAGTGACACTTGGATAGAGTGTACATTAGCGTTGTTTGCACACAAATTAAGACCATTTATGTTATTATAATTATGCCATCGACATGAAAGTGCTCTTCTTATCAAGAACACAGGAAATGAACACATCACTGATAGTGATATATATTATAATGTGATCTCACACTCAGTCCCAACCTCCTATTCCAGTAGAACAGAAGCAAATTAACTCTTCTGCATGTTTTCTTTGAAATTTGGTTAATAGCGCTGGCAAAATTCCTACACGACATATTAATGTTATAATATTGGTGGAAAACTCAGTATGAAACCGACTTTACAATACCATAGAGGTAACAGTGAAATTTTATGTGGCGTTTGTGATTTTGATGTTTTTCCAATTGAGAGTCTCATTTCAATGTTAGGGGTATTATATAAAAAATGGGAAAGTATATCAAATTTTTTAAAGTATAACCTAAATTTATGTAATAAAAAACATTTTAATAACCCTTTCTTAATAAATGCAAAATCACTTTGTGGCATCATTTCAATAAAATGAATAGAGTGTTTGAGTGTTTCGTTTGAGGAAATGTTTTTTTTAAACCACTATTTCGACGGCCTCCATGGTCGAGGGGTAAGGCTCTCGACTACGAATCCGAAGGTCGCGGGTTCTAATCCCGGCGTGTGCAAGTAAATTTTATTTAATTAATTTGTGCTGTTTCACAATTAATTCATTTAAAAATAATATGTAGTATATTTGCGAACGTTCCAGAGTGGAAGATACTCTCAGTATCGCCCTGGTGAAAGACCACCATTCAAAATTGAAACGTTGCTTGAAATGGCTTTTAGCCGTGTTTGGTGACCAGATCTAAATAGCCAGGTATTTCCCACCTTCCTCTTCCCCTTCTCCTTCCCCTTCGCAATTCCTTCAGCTTCACAACATTCCCCAATTGGGGATGCCATAGTTTCACTGGCTCCAGATGGTTGGGAGCAGTTGAGACTCTTGTTCGGTATTCATATAAAAAAAAAAACTATTTAATATATATATATATCAAAATATGAATGTAATATTTATTTTAATAACTATTCAGCGCTATCAAAAACATATGTCTTGTTTGAATGCATTAAAAATAAATAAGTATACTCGTATTTAATAGAAAATAGCAATGTTGAGACGATAGTAAACTAAAAACTCTGAAACTACAAAAAAAAAATTCCAAAAATGTGAACTTCGCTATCTTATTATGGTATACCCCTGAAATGAATCTCAAGTATTTTTTTCATGTATACACCTTTTCCACCCTTTCCCAAGTTTTGCATTTCTTTATCTTAGACCCAAGTTGCTATCCTTTATATTTAAAATATTAATCACAGCATTTAGACAATATTTTTACAGCAGAGTTCCTGTTTAATAATGTTCATAAAATAATTTTTACCACTTAACCTAATTTATTTTTTCCATTGTTTCAGGCGCCCCGTCCAGCCCCATGATGCCGGGTGGAGCGACCCCCGGGACCCCCTCCTCCAAGGTTAAGGTAGTTTCTTCTATAGCTTGCTGTGGTGCACCTCCTCCAGGATGACTGCTATAGGATCCCTAACCCATAGACACTCAAATCGCTTTCCACTTAAATCAATTATTAAATCAAATTTTGTCACTTTTTGTCATGTAATTTTTTTTTGTAACTTGAACCAGTTTTTTTCACTTCAACCAAATTATGACACTAAATCAATCTCTGAGATCTATTTTTGTCACTACAATCTTTTTATCATAAATCTTTTATGGCTAAATTCTAATTAACAATTGAATGTTAAACTCAATCACATCATATAACTAAAATATTTTGAGTAACTTTTACTTGGGACTAAAATCGCTCACTGCTAAGAAATATGATCTCTGAATTTTCTTTTATGGATTAATAATTCTGGTAGACTTTTTTTTTTACTAAAATGTTGCCATGTATTTATGGTAGACAGTATTGAAATGATAATTAATTTTATTGTTTTTTGTTTTTCAGGATAAGCCAACTGCTGTCCGGGTGGCCAAGGTAGTGGTAGCACTTTACCCCTTCAAGGCCATTGAAGGGGGTGATCTATCACTTGATAAGGTAATATTTTAAAATAGTTTTTTTTTGATTTGTTCACAAATGTCATACCATCAAAATAAAACAACTCCTTGCCTCTACTACATATTCAATTTTCAAAGTTTTTATGTTCTAAATTTATGTGCACTCATTCAATTTGTCTGGGTAGGTACCAATTAAAAGAAAAACATGACGGTAGCTTTTGTTCTTATTGTGCATTTACAGGTCGTCAAAATAAAGTAGACAAAAAAGGAGGGCGCTGTCATCATTTAAATAGTTTTAAATGGATGGAACTTTAAAAAGCACTATGGTTCAAGTGAATATATTTCACATCAATATCAAATGTTATTCAGAAATTTATGGTAATTTCTGAAAGGAGAAGATTCTACATCATATTCTAAGGAAATTTAATATTCAAGCTTGTTGTTATTTTTTAACACTTAGCCAGATAATTAATTGCATGGGAAAATTTTGTTTTATTTTTCAAATGCACATAATCAAATAAGCCATTAGATGTTAAATCAAAATATATATTATTTTTTTGTACTATGAAAAAGAGGCAAGCACTGTAGCATTTAAAATAAAACGTTAAGGGGAACGGCTGCGCTGCCTGTTTCATACAAAACTGAATTTTTGATTTGAGGCCAAAATTCTCACCCAAAATGAATGATTTTTTTTATTCAAAAGGTATAGCAAATTTCTAGTACGGGGCAGAAGTATTTTATTTATTTATGTTTTGAATTATGAAATATAGGTCATTAAAGAAATAAATTTTTCACGGTTTTAGGGACAACTTTGGCAATCATTTGGGGGTTAATGGTGATAATTTTTTTTATTTTTTTTAAATTGCCCCTTCTACTTTGAAAATATAATGTAATATAAAATTAAAAAGTTTTAAAATCAGCTTTATGATGGACTTAAATTTAAATTTAAAATGACTAAATTACGTTGGAACACAAATTTGCCGTACATAATTTAAAACATCGACCCGAAAAAATGTTTTCTTAAAGATGTAAAATAAAAATTATTTTATTTTATATAATCATGTTTACATAGCAAATATGACAAATTAAACAAAACTACCGTTAACCCGCAAATAATTTCCGAAGTTGCCTCTAAAATCATGAAAAATTGATTGCTTTAATGGCCTTTATTAATATATAAAAAAGTAAAATACTTCTAATCCATACTAAATATTTACTACACCTTTAATTTTAAAAAAAGATTCAGTTTGGGTGGGTATTTTAGTCTCAAATCCAAAATTAAGTTTTTTATGAAACAGGCCGCGCAGCCGTTCCTCTTAAGAAAAAATAGTAAAATAAGTAATTTTTCCTGTCCAGTCAACCTGTCACATTTGGAAGTCAAACGTAACATTACATTTGAATCTAAAATAATATTAGTTCTAAAATTAGTTTTCCGCAGTAACGAAAATTTTTGGTAAATTTATTTAAATTTTCTAGTTTATGTTGACAGACTATGTTACTCATTTACAATATTAGCTTTGGCTACGGTGGATCGTTTGCTTGGAAACCTTTAAAAAATATCTTTAATTTATCATATTGTTTGCAGTCATACCGTTATTTACTGTTAGATTTGTCAACTGTCGGTCAATACGGAGCCATAGCCATAGTCATATTTCGCATTATATGAGAGCGTCTACCTAATGAATCTATTGACCTGTCAGTGGCTGAGTTGACAACGCGTCGGCTTCCCACCCAGGCATCATGAGTTAAATTCCTCGGCTCGGCTAAGTCCTCCATCACGACGCAAGCAAAATTTCTGCTAATATTATGATATTAGGAGATTTAAAAATAGTGTCAGGTTATTCGTAACCCGGAAAGGTTTGTCTATCTATAAAAATTAAAAATAGCTTCTTGCTATAAATTAAATTTCTGTTCCTTTTGGTATTATTCTGTGTTTATATGTACAGTTAATTCCCAAGGAATATTGATTTATGACAATAATTAAATATAATTTAATTAAATGTTTCTTGTAATAACATCCTTTTGTGTGTTATCCTGTATAGTATTGTTAATATTTTGAGATAAAAAAATTGTGATAACCGTTGTGGTTTGTCTTCTTTTTAGGGTTTGGAATATGAAGTTTTAGATGACTCCCAGGAACATTGGTGGAAAGTAAAGGATGATAATGGGTAAGTTATACATTACATTTTAACTAACTAACTAACAACCACGCCGTTTCTAGGACCTCCAAACAACTCGATCTTGGCATACACTTCTTGCTTCATTCACTTTCATATGTCTCATACATTCTCTTCTGTTATTCCGACTTCTGACATGGTCCGACTCAAGTATTTGATTCACTTGATCGTGCCATGTCTTCCTCGGCTTCTTCTCACATTACATTTTAAAAGAATTAAATGACAGAAAACTCATCTTACAATCTTTGTCTTGAATAATTATTATCAATGTTACGGCGAGACCCTGATCCATAGTCTATGTTTTTATTGCTATTTAATATTAATGTTATTTTAATGTTTTCATTTTCAGATTGGTTGGGTACATTCCAAGCAATTATGTAAAAGAAAAGGAACTATTAGGATTACAAAAATATGAGTAAGTGATTTGTGTACTATTTATTTATGAAATTCGAGTTTAATCCTTTCAATTAATCAGCTACTTGCCAATTATCAGAACATCATCCTACGCTGCATCATTAATAGAAACAACTCAAAATAAACTTTCTTGTTCGGGAAATGAACTTTCATATCCACTAAACATTTGACATAATCAGCGCACATTACTTATTTGCACTTGCATAAGATTGAACTTAACAAGCGTTCTTTTGTCTACGCACAAAGTTGTCAATTTGAATTATTTTATCTTCGAACCGGCACCGCGTCTTTGAGGTGATATTTCACAAAAATGGCACTACATTAATTATCCAAGTATTAGTATTATTATCATTACCGCAACTTCATGAACCCTTGCACTTTTTTGATGGTGGACATTTTGAATAATATATTTATTTGTATTCCAGATGGTACGTAGGCGATATGTCGAGACAAAGGGCAGAATCGTGTTTGAAACAAGAAGACAAGGAAGGATGCTTCGTAGTCAGAAACTCCTCTACCAAGGGAATGTACACACTTTCCCTCTACACTAAAGTGTAAGTGTTATTTTAATTCATTCATTATTATTTATAGATAAATGTAGATGACAAAAGGAAGAAGTATACCAGCCTCCAGTGGATCAATGCCCTGTCAGTATTGTGCAAATTGAGAATCAATCTCTTTCTTAACTCTCAGAGAATATATAAGTTTTACCTTACAATAAAACTTATATTATGTACCTAGCTTTATTTAAAACCTATAAAGTGAGATAAACATTACTATTTTGCAGCCAAATTCACGTTTCTTACCAATCTTCGTGTGTAATTCTCTATTTAAATCCTCCTCTCTGTCATCTGGTAGTTCCAAATATATTCATCACTACAAATGATATATCTGTAAATTCTATACGGATGGTTAGGAAATGTCTAAGGTTTCTAGTGAATAAAATTCTTAAACTGTAACCTTTTAAATTCTGTATGAAATACATGGATGTATGGATCGTAAATTATTTACATTGTCAAATTTAGGAAAGCAAATTTTGACAATGTATAATAGTTTATTGACATGTTTAAAATTATAGTACACTAACTGCCCTTTTATCCATGCAGGTCAAATTAAGAGACCACAGTTGATTTACTTCATTCAGATGAAGTAAATCAACTGCGAGAGTATTTAAATTAAAATTTACTTCATGAAGTAAATCAACTCAGGTTTAGAAAAGATTTAAATCTATGCTATGATTGCATGACAATTTTTTAACCTTGCAATCTAACCTTCCAGCCCCCACCCACACTCTAAGCACTACCACATAAAGACGAACCCCCGCGGGGAGTTCTACCTGTCGGACAAGCACTGCTGCGGCTCCGTGGCAGACCTGGTCAATTACCACCGCCACAACAGTGGGGGGCTCTGCTCGCGCCTCAAGACCTCCCCCTGCGACAGGCCCGCCCCGGCCACTGCTGGACTTAGTCACGGTAACACATACAAACACTACTTTATTATGCTACACTTCAGATGTATAGTATGGTTTATGGTATAGATATCTGAGGAGTCACGTTGCCGAACCTGGAGACATCGCTAAACGCTATAGACCCTTAACTTCATTGGGACTTGGCTACTGTCGATCGAATAATGGCGATACATGTGAGATAGCTCCGTGAACCTAGGGCCTTGAGGCACAACGTTTTGATACATCATCATATCACCATCTAACAGGGCCGGCCCTGAGCCAAACGGCAACTGGTGCATATAAAATTTTGACAACCCTTGTCAAAACCAATGTTTACACTAACATTTTTGAAAACCTTTTTTTACATAAAAAATTAAGAAAATACCAAAAAGGCAATAAGGGAATTTCTATCCAGTTTTCTTTCATGTCTAAAAAGTAGCTTATTGTGTAAATTGTAATAATAGTTTTTACTATTTTCCATGTGGACATAAGATAAAGCTTTTACCGATGGTGACGTTTTGCAAATTGGATGTTAATGCCTCACCTTTTATGAGGTATTTGATAAAATATGTACAATACTTCTTGTGTATCATAAAATCAAATGTAGGTAAAAAATTTCATCACTGTTAACCACTCGTTTAATCCAATATTGTAAGGAAATCAAAAATAGTGTTGTGTTCCACCATTAAACAGAATCTCTCTTTAACTGATATGATTGCTACATCTAATGTGGAAAAAAATCTACTCTAAATCTTTCTTCTGGATTTTGTATTGGTTCATCCTAGCCTTCACAATCGAAATATTTATTTTTGCACTATGAGTGTAATGTACTAGCTGGAAATTCTGCTTTAATTTATAAGTTAATAGCTATTTCTTTTGTATCTCTCACAATTGGTATTTCACAAAAAAAATCTGATATTTGATTTAAAAGACTAATTGCACCGATAATGTTTAATTTCTTATTTTGTAACATCTTTCTAACTATATTTATTTGATGCAAAATGTTGTGCCACATAATTAAAGAACAGACAAATTTGAAATCTAATATATTACTTAAGGATTGAGCTAAACTCTTCGTTACAGCATCCTTGTGATCACTTAATTTTACCAAGGCTTCATAAACATCTAATAAAAAGTATTATGGAATAATGGAAATTATTCGACTTTCCAAGCCAGTGTTGCTAAGGGCCGTCTGTTTCAACGCATGCTATAGTAAATGTAAGAGTTAAACGGCATGCTAAAGTTAAATTTCCCCAAAATGCGTTTTTCAATCAATTTAACTGCCTGTTTTATGTCACTTCTAACTTATGTTATGTTACTTTCCGAAAACCGATAGTTACTCGGCCATTTTGACATATTTGACAGTTCTATTGACAGAATTGCTCGCTTCAAAGTTTCTTATGATTTATTTCATGAATAATATTATAGAAGATGATGATAGTGACAACGTATTCCTCATCCAGTAATATGTATTCAGCGAAAGGCGAAAACATTTCTACTAGGCGTAAATAATAATATATTAGATATGTTTTCCGGTTTTCATGGCCAAAAGTATTATTTTGGCTACGAGAGGAAGAAGCGCAACACGGCATAATATTCCAAAAACTATTCAAGAAAATAATATATTATGCTTATTTGGGATGATTCTGAATTTTTGATGCAATATCGTAGGTCGAAAGATCTCGAAATTTTGCAATGTCACAAATTCAATATAGTACAGTTACTGAAAGGCAAATAATTTTTTCCCTGTAATATTGTATATAATAGGTAGTCATTTATTTTTAAATGCTCACACGAATATTTTTGTAGGAACAAAGCTGTCAGTGCCATTGATATATTCAGCCATATAAGAATATCAAATTTAACCGTCGGTGTGGCCGCACGAAAAAATGATGTGGTGTGTTTTTTCACACAATTTGAATTAATATTCTGCTTTCTCGACTGGCCACACTAATAACTATTACTTCAGCAAATGTATACTTGAAACAGCGCGTGGTCCTATTAAACACGCGAGTTACTTTAACTGACAGTTAAAATTTGAATTTAGCTCACGGTTTTGAAACAGACGGGCCTAAGTGGTTTTAATGTTAAACTTGGAAAATCTTTTTAAAACATCACACTGTCGCATAGAACTACTAAAACACTGAAAAAAAAAAGCGACGGCATCTAAACAACTTTCAACAGCATACTTTACAACTAAATTTAATGAATGGGATGTACAAGGAACAAAGAATGCTCTGTGCTCAATACATCTAATCCTACTTTGCATACTACAATTCTTGTCACGCATATTGGACCCATTATCGTAACCTTGTCCATGTCAATTTTCAACCAATAATATTGTTTGTATTGAGTTTAATGTGAATGAAAACAAACATGCAATAACGCAATTGCATAGACAAGACAATGATTAAATATTCAAGTAGCTAGTAGCTCGGCTAGGTGCTTTCTTACTTCATTGTTTTAAAATATTATAACCATTTTATTTTTATCATTATACAAAAATGAACCTTATGTTTAATTTAAATATGTTTCAAATTCACATGGTGTTAAGAAAAGTTCCTTCAGAAAACGTCCTTTGGCAGTGCCGTAAGAATGAAAAGGCAATAGCGCGGCCCCCCTCTTTCATTAGAATGTTCACCCGGGTGGATGCCTATATACATGTTTTGCCCCATTGTGTTCTATATCTGTCTCGTTTTCACATAGAAAGTTGCTTAGTATACGTTTACAGAAACTGCTGGAAGAATGAGATGGTGATATGAATTTACACATCCCCCGGCCTCTCTTCATCTCTTTTCATTAGAACATTCTGTTCTGGGCGCCTATAGGCATCTCATTTTACCCTGTGTTTTCTGCATCTGTCTGCACTTGTGAATTTTTCATTCAAACAAAAGATGGGTAGGCACATTCATACAATTTTCGCGCTCTCAGCGCCTGTGGAATTTCAGAGTTTTTAAAATTAATATTCTTTATAGTCGTTGGGTGCGTTAACAGACGCCTATATAGTAATTACTGTAATTAATAATATTTGGATGATTTGTATAGCGCTGTTTTAGTGAAAAATAATTTCAAGGGCGCCAGCACAGGGCCGGCCCTGCCATCTAAACTTGACCATATCCTTGATGGCAATTTATCACTGCGTAAATCATATTTGGCCACTTTACAGCAGATACCGCGGTGATTTTATGCACACATCAAACGATTGCATTCTATTCATGATAGAAATAAATTATTCCTTACTTTATCATACTTAACCCCAACTGTGCTATACGCATGCAATTTATCCTTGCCTGGAAACAGCGGTACGCACCTACATAAGAGAGTATGCGCACTCCGTTATCCTATAGATCTTTAGTCTAATTTAAATTCTGGGTTCCAAGACGAACTCCCCTTACAATATAACCAATGGGTTACTTATTTTAACTCTGAGTAATTCCTTATCCTATACATATTATATATGTATATATACGGGAAGCGTGGTGTAAGGATTAACTTTTTACAATAATATTAATTACTTAAATTTGTGATTCCAGACAAATGGGAAATCGACCCCTCAGAGCTGGTTCTCCATGAGGAGTTGGGTTCCGGTCAGTTTGGCGTGGTGCGGAGAGGGCGCTGGAGAGGCTGTATGGACACGGCCGTCAAGATGATGAAGGAGGGTACCATGTCCGAAGACGACTTCATCGAGGAAGCCAAGGTCATGACGTAAGTGTTAAACATGTTTACTTTATAATAAAACATCATCTTTCCTCTCACAGTAATAGATTTGATTAAACCAATCACGTATCAATCCAGACTTTTCTAAATTATGTTACAAATCTTAAGTCCTGTCACTGAGAGCTGCATTGTGACCGCCTTCTGTTATATATGCCATTGAGAGGTAACAATGGAGCTATCGGTGGTACGCCTATATTTTCCTTATTGTCTATACGTCAAGGACATCTTTTTTAATTTGGCACATTGTTTGTAACTAAAATTGGTTTGAATCGCAATGTTTATTATACTGGAGCATATGCCTATTTTATAATAATAAGTAAGATATAAAAAATTCATTTTGTATATTTTTATAATTAATGCATATGCTCTGGCCGATTTAACATTAAATGAAACTGGTAACATTGTGTACATCGCTTTATTTTGTAATCATTTTACAAACAGTTACAGTCGTTCTTCCCAACCCTACTGAGCAACTCTTTAGCCTTGCTTCATCCCTGTTTAAATACGCTCTTCCTTCCCAATGAAATTCTTAATCAAATTTACGATCAATTTAGGATATCGATTTTGGTGGATTAAGTTTCGCTCAACAGAGGACTAGTTATAAAAAGTGTCAACAGGGTGAAAAAATGTCACCGAAATGTCATTAATGGTTTGCGATCTATTTTACGCGATCCAAATATTGAATGACGAAGATTTATTTCCATTTTCGAATGTCAAAAATATGTATTTTGTATCTTTTAAATAAAACTGAAGAGAACCTGACTTAATTTACTTATTATAAACTATGTTTTGTCTTGTTTTTCACTGAGGAGAAACATCAAATTATAAATGTACGAAACGAATAATGTACTTTCGCGGCATTAGCAAAAGTCAAGATAACACTTTTTTAACATATTTTTAAGTATGAAATGTTGATTTATGCATTAGTGTTTAAAACAAATGATGTGTATTAATAATAAATACAATATTAATTCAACTATGTTAATTTTACATTGAAAGTTTTTTCTTTGATGTCATTTTATTGTCTATGAAAGTGAGCGGGCACTGTAAAAGTAAGTAGGCTTGATCAACGATAAAAAATGCTTCGAAACAGGCGAAAAGAGCATTGCTCAACAAAACACTTGGCTGATCAGTCCCTCAGATCAATCAGTTGGAAAGAATGGTCGTTAATATCTGTCCTGAGAAAGGCACAATTATGCCGAAACCAGTTGTATTAAAATAAAGTGACATACATAAAGTTGCAACGTTTCATGTTAATGTTCCATCATAAAGTTACCAATTTCAAAGTTGAGATTTATTTGGCATGTCTAACAGTCTAATACGATGAGAGGAAATGAATGCTTGATAGAAAGCGACACCTCTCATGTTTGTCCCCTTCTCATTCATTGCATGTGATTTTTCCAGCAAGCTTCAACACCAAAACTTGGTGCAACTGTACGGGGTTTGTAGCAAGCACCGACCTATTTTTATAGTCACCGAATACATGAAACACGGTTCCTTGCTCAACTACCTCCGGCGGCATGAGAACACCCTCTCGGGAAATGTCGGAATGCTCCTTGACATGTGCATACAGGTACCTACATTTTTATTTTACTTTTTTAAAGACTGAATTTAAATTAAGGCCCTTCGTACACAAGGCGACGCAAGTATCCGATACTCGGCAACTAGAGTATCGTCACGATCACCGCTATACATCTGCAAGGAGGTTCGTATACAGGGTTTCGGCTCAGACATTTTGTCGACTCGTCGGCGACGCCACTCACCGGCGACCAGTTTGTCGAGGTCTTCACCACTCAAGTCGCCTTAAAGAGACTTTATATATGTTCATTCCAAAATGCGACACTACTTATATTTTTGTGATTTTTTTGTCACAACACGTGTGTTTTAAATCAAAGCCAAGATGACAATATTTATCTTTGTCTCTGGGCATATGCAATCCTATTTTTGTCACAACACGTGTGTTTTAAATCAAAGCCAAGATGACAATATTTATCTTTGTCTCTGGGCATATGCAATCCTATTTTTATATTTTCTTCTTTCTCCTTTTTTTCATTATTTTTTTCATTTATGTAATTAAACTATAACTGTATATTTTATTAATCTTCTGTTAACCAAAGGAAATTTTTATTGCTGTATTTAACCTTATTATGTAATTTATGTACCTCCAAAGTCTGTCTGGACACAGGAATTTTCCCAGTGAGACAGGCATCGAACAATCCATTGTAATTTATCTTGATAAATATAAATAAATAAAATAAATTATTCTCGGTGGCAACGCGGGTCTCGAGATTCCAGTAGCGTTGTGTACGGACTGTGTGCGACAAGTTGCTTATGATGTGAGTACACAACTTGGGTATCGGATACTTGCGTAGCCTTGTGTACGTAGGGCCTTACAGTTTTGATATTGCATAGTTTTACGTCCTTCACAGCCAGAGCTTTGTACTACGTAATATTCATAAGGAGTGGATAATATTGATGGCATATTTTTATTCTAATTTTTAGTCTCCACTTTTTAAGGCGCATTAACCGTAGTGATAAACTGCATATTTTGACAGTTCTCACACACTAAAAGTACAAAAATATGTGTTTAAAGGCCACTTTAATGCGTATCAAAAGATAGCGAGGTCTCTGGTCAATTAAACACATGAGAATCTTAAATTGTATATGTAATCACACAATTTGAAAAAAAAAGATAATTACAAAGAATATTTTTTTTTTTTAAATTTACATACCGTTATTGATTAAATTAGTACCTATTTCTACATATATTATCTTCTTCTCCTGTTTATTATTCTCAATTACACATATTTCATAATTTCTATCACATTTTAACTTTCTAACGTCACTTTTTTCTACCATTTTGCCTTTCTCATTGCTTGTGTTTTTTCCTGCCATATATCCCCATCTGGCTAAATTGTCTCTCTGTTTAGTATAAAATGGAACAATCTCAATTACAATAATTGACAAAATCTACCAAGCCTACCCTATTTCTTTACATTAAAATTATTAAACATTCTTATAAATTTCTTTCCAGGTATGCAAAGGGATGGCATATTTGGAAAGGCATAATTACATTCATCGAGACTTGGCTGCCCGGAATTGCCTGGTGGGCTGGGAGAATGTGGTGAAGGTGGCTGATTTTGGCCTGGCCAGATATGTCCTGGACGATCAGTACACGAGTTCGGGGGGGACCAAGTTTCCGATCAAATGGGCGCCTCCGGAAGTCCTCAACTATACAAGGTTCTCCTCCAAATCGGATATTTGGGCTTATGGTGAGTTTCCTAAAGTGCAATTATGTATTATGAATAAATTATAATACTCGATATTCTGTCAAATTCCTACAGGAAAACATAGACAATAGCAAACAAAGCTCTTTTTCTAAGCATTTTCCATTCAAAATTAGAACACACTCGCTATCCCGTGGTTTAATGTAGGTACTTACAATGCTTCATTGAAAAAATATTGCAGTTATTAAAATGCTGTATGTTCAGGCAATACAATATGTACATACTCTTTTTTTCCAAACATACATCCCTGATTTTTATTTCTGGCTGACACTGGCTTTTGCATAGAGAAAGTTGTTACGATTTTTGCATAATGTACTTTGAAAATTTGTTTGAATATGTTTCACTGTCTATGTGAAAAGAGTGACAGAATGAGTTTAATATTTGGTCTTATGATTATCATCATCAGTTACGATGTATATTTGAATTGAATAGATTTAATAGTTCTCTCTTTTCTTAAACCATCACATTTCCTTTAATTTTTTTATAGGTGTACTAATGTGGGAAGTATTTACATGTGGTAAAATGCCTTATGGAAGACTAAAGAACACCGAAGTAGTGGATCGCGTGCAACGGGGAATAGTCCTTGAGAAGCCAAAAGCCTGTTTTAAGGAGGTTTATGAGGTAATATGCATGTTCACACTTTACATATATTTTATTCTGAACAGGAAATAAAGAAAGAATACCAATGTTTAATCCATTCCGATTAAATTTAAATAAAAAAAATTTCAACTAGATCTCATTTAAATTAAGACAATAACATGTTTATAGATTATGAGGAAGTGCTGGTCACATAACCCTGAAGAGAGACCATCATTCAGGGTACTTAAGGATCAACTGCTGGCCGTCTCCCAGGGACTACTTGCCGACTGACTGGCATCATGCTCCTCCACCGCCCTCTCCGCCCACCCCACCCACCCCATCCACCCCATCCACCCCCCCTCGCTCCACAGCCAGCCCCCCCCGTGGGAGGAGGAAACTCAGTCACTCAACCTGGCCCCAGTCAAGAAGCAGCAGTCCACCACCAGCAGCACCAGCACCAACCCACTCAACAAGCTCAAGGAGGAGAGCCACTCTCTTAACACCTCACCACCCAACCCGACAGCCCAGTACAAGGAGAGCGGCCAAGGCCAATCCTTGGACACCCTGTCCAGAGGCCACAGGGAGACGTTGATCCGACTTCTCACCCAGTATTCCAACGAGTCAGTCTTACTGAAGGAACTAGTCACGCACTGCCTGGTGGAGCGGGACAGCAGCACCGAGGGTTCAGGATCCGCCGGCAGCAAGGTGCGCACCCCCCGCAAGCAGCAATCCCCTCCCAGAACGACGCTGCCCAGGACCAAGAAGTCCTCCCCGCCCCCGCCCCCGCTGGAGCCCGAGGCGCCCCCAAACTCCAACTCCGCCAGGCAGCCCCCGTGGCTACTAGATATTTGTAAGATAATTGCGGAGAATGCCAAAAAGAAATGATGTTCTATGTACTACTTCAGCGAAGTAGGATGACACTTGTGGAATATATAGGGTTCTATTGAAAATATTATATACGGTAGCTTTACGTGTGGATATATTTTATTAATATGGCTTCAACATCACATTCTAACTACATTATTAATCCTAACGTCGGTCTATTATTAAGCTAAAGTATTCCTTAAATATTCAACTGATTAAAATATTTAAGGATTTCCAATAACATCATGTAACGGTTTCACTAGCGTATCCTCGAACTGATTAATTTATGAAATCTTGAAATTATTACCGTATATTTTTTTTGTATCATGTAAAGGAAATTGTCATAATAAAATAAACAATAAATAAATGTATATAGTAGATTTTTTAGCATGTAGAGTGTTTAGAACTATGATTATTTTTATCAAGCGAAATGGTGATAATGTGATTAACATTAAATGTAAGATGATAATTCTTTTGGTATATATTTTAATTCAGAAAGTAATGCTTGTATAGACATTGATTAATTTAGTTTATTTTGATCCGAAAGAATTCATCCTAAAGTCAATGAATTAGTTTTATCGATCTTAACTTCTACTTAGTCTTGTAATATATGTAGGGTCTTGTAATACGCAAACCAGAATTTAAAACATAGCAATGATAATATGTGTGAGGCCAGACTGCACGAGACGGAGTCGGAAGAGAGAAGAATGAAAGGAATCCACTTTGTGACAATAACCAACAGCAGAAAAGAGTCCAACATTTAGTAGAAAATATTTATTAGCTTTTTGCTCTGATTATCGTTTGCGTAGTTCAATTTTTGCCATTGTATAAAAACTAATGTATGACTCGAAAAACCAGAAAACATCACCGATAATAATCTGAATGGCTGTGAAAACTGCAGAACATACCGAAAACTAAACTGTACTGCTTTTATTCAGGTTGCTTAATGTTACCAATTTCTGCTTTCACAATACATATTATATTACAGAGAAGTATTATGTAGTCATAATATCCCTTTCATAGTTCATCATTCCCCATTTTATCAGTTGGATGATGTTTGTTTGGAAAAGATACATTTTGTGTAGAAGGTTGTCTATGTGTAAGGTTATTCACAGGGTAATAAATTAAAGGGCTGAGCCAGTCTTGTATGTGACATGTGTAAGGCCATATAGTTTAATATTATATGTGTTCTATGTAAATTGTCCTGTGTAATTTAATAAATGTATGAAATGTTAACCCTTTTTCATAAAATCATCACATCGTTTTTGTTAACTGAATGTAACAAAGAATCTTATCCTTTTTAATAAAAATCACCGAATTTACTATAATAATCTTCTCTTGTATTGTGGAAAGGCTGGGTGGCAAAATCTGGATAACACTATTCCAGAACTGCATTGCTGCAAAGTTCATTTTTTCACAGCCAAGAGATCTATCGACATTCGATTCCTAACACGACTCAAAATACGAACAAAATCGATACGAAGAATAAAAATAATAATCTTATTGTTTAATGAATATACCCCCATATATGTGAATAATCGCATCACGGCAGCTTTTCAATGATGTTTTGTCCTTGTAAAAAAGCGAGTCGTAAACGTAAACTTTGTTTTTCAATTTCAAAATACTCATCTAAGAAAGTTGGCCTATAACATACATCTCGCTATTCTATTTATGGATGTTCCGCGTTAAGTAAAATGATCAATAACCTATTTCTTTTAATTCCTGGATGCATATTTAAGTAGGTAGAATTTGGAATTGCATAGTCATAGGCAAATATGTATTATCATTGATTAAATATGTCATATATTTATATTTTGTATTTCAATACTACATACAGCCGAGAATACTAATATGTTAGTCTCCTTTCATTTGTAATAATGTATTTATTGATAGTGTTAAATGGTGTTTAGAGAATTTTCCAGATTGGTGCATTTATAGGGTATTTTCAGCGGAAAATACAGTTTTATACAAAGAGTAGTCTCTGAGCGTAAGAGTAAGATCCGTGTTCAGCAGCTTGTGTAGTCACATCATGTCATGTGTTTTAGGTAAGCGCTTACAATGCATTAATGAGCGATGTTTTGTATGAACTGAACGAAATATGAAAGACCAATGGTTTTAAATCTTTTTTTACTTTTTGACTAGCATTTTGTAATCTTATAACAGAAGCGGTGGAATTGGCCTGGAATATATTTCCATAATTCTGTAATCAATCTAATTCTAGTGGATGCTTCAATGATCGCATGTGATTTAGTCAGTAATGTTCATACCATTCCTCTATCACTTGGAACTAATAATATAACCTACACTCATATTATGTACATATGTAATTGTATAATTTCTTTTAGATATTTTTATTAACTGCCAATTTTGATGTAAACAGAAAAAAATTATATTCTCTCCATTCATAAAACATATTCACAAAATAGACTTTCGAAATATGTACATAAATCACAATGGCACTAATATCTGGACATTGAAGAACTATCTGATTCCATTTTTTATATTATCTATCATCACCAGATATCATTTAATATTCCATTAATCAAGTATTATCTTTTATTTGAATCTTTTTGTATTAACAAAACTGACTCCCAATATTGAAACATTCTCCATAACGTGACGGCGAGGGTAGGATGGATCCGAAAGTAAATGATGTTCCTCCACGGCCAAATAGAATTGCAATAAAATTATTATTTGGTTTTTTCAACCACTCTATCACTTGTTCCAATAATAATGAATACTCCTATCCTGTGTTAATGTATTTATTACCCATATGAACTAATTTTATGTTAATTATTTAATTATGTATATTAAAGTGTAAATGTGAAATATGTCATACAAAGTCAACATTTTATTCTGTCATTCATTGTGAGCTTTGAAGGTGGGAATAAAATAATATAGAAAATAACCATTTGTTTTGACTATTCAGAATAAATCTGAGAAAACAAAAAGTTGGCTGATATGTAAAACTAGCAAAGCGTTGTTATATCTGCCCGAAGAAGGTATGGCCGTGACCGATTGGTCTATATCAAAGTGAGATTCATTTTTAATAATAATTGTCCCAAATTTCTATTGTGTTAAGGTCAAACCGCACTAGAGCGGCACAGCACTGCACTGCACTGCACTGCTCGTCGCGTCAACACAAAATATTCTTTTCACTGCTTTGTATGAAACAAACCCCACCAGAGCAGCACTTCAATGCGCGGCGCAGCAGAGTTGCCTCCAGTAGAATATTTTGACGTGACGTGCAGTGCCACTATTGCTAGTGTGGTATAATGCCCCGTACTTCACTGCGCGTCATTAGCCAGTCTGCATAACGTGCCCTCGGAACAACAAAGTTCTATTTGACTCGCTAATGTTATGATAGTGAACTCTAAAGTAGTACTCTCTAGATCACATTATCGCATGACATTTCTGTGTCAGATAGAACTTTGTGGTTCCAAGGGCATGAAAGGCGAAGTTATCAATGAAATCACCGTTAATCTACAATACCAAGATATGCCCGAAGGTTTTTAAAATAACCCCGTGTCTAGTCAAATCCACTAGACACATCACGTGACACACAGGACACCTACGTCACGCACTCTATAGACATTGGCAACCATTCAGACCCAGCACGTGACGCAGTTCACATCGCCGTATCGTGGATTTGTTCTTTTAAAAATACTGGAATCTTAATCGATGTCATAATACTACAATCAACAAATCGAGGAGAAAGTTAGTTAGAGTTAATTTTCATTTGTAAGTATAAACAATTCTTATTATTTTGTCTAATTTCACCAATAAAACACGTGGCCAGTGGGTGGATCACTATTTAGTTGTGTGTATGTATGTGTGCATGTTGTGCAACACCCTTAGTCCAGCTGGCAATTTGAGCCGTCTAGGGTTACAACCCTAGACGTCTACTACAGTAGATTATTTGGATGTACTCAGTAGTATAAGATTGAACGGAGGCTGCAGCAATACTCCTAACGCTCGTCAGTTCAGCAGTATATACAAAAAAAATCTCTGTCATCTCGAGTTCACAGCAGTTCAGAAAATAAATCTAACTTTGACGAGACTTTGCTCAGATAACGAATTTTTGAAAACCTACATGACATAGAATTAATCGATTTAGACAATGCTGTTTTTGAATTGCCTCTTAATAGTCGCCCAATAGTAGACTATATTTCAGAATTTACAGCAAGAGGTTTAACAAAAAAAAACAATGTGAGGAATGTGTAAGAAGTCTTACAGCCACTACCAAGATGTGTTCCATAAACTAACAATTATGTGAGACACAGAAGGATTATGTTATCCATCTTTGAATGTATTTGAAACATGCCTGAAATGTGAATAAAGAAACTTCTAAACGAAAATCCTACCTAAATATACAAGTGTTTACATAGCAACAAAATTTTTAGAACAATTTTTATGTTCAAGCCTTTTTAATACTATGGATATTCATTCTCAAAATCAACCGGCTACACTTAACCATATATTGCACTTGATATGCGTAATTATAGAAAGATATGTTAATATAAGAATCATTAAATATAATCTAAGGCTGAGACCAATAACTTTCCTAATAAATTTTCTAGTAAGAGACAATTTAAAAAGATTATTCTTTTTCAAGGAGGGTAGTATTTGAATGTTTGTACACGTACCTTAACACGTTCATTGCTGACACCGCGCGTCACGCGTTGACAGTAATTTGACCGGCATGCGCGCAACGCGCCTCGCGCCGTTTGTTCCATTTCCGGTCTAAAACAGACGCAGCCATGTGGTTTTGAGTCGTTTCTAGCCTCAGTGCTAGGCACTGTCACTGTTCGGCAGTTTGAATAGATCCGTCATTCATACCGGTCGTTAGAAGCGTTTTGTCATTGTCGTGCATAAAGCAGCGTTTACACGAGCAAAAACAGTAGATAATGTTGTCCATACGAAATTTTTCCGCATGTAAATACTCCTTTAGTTCGCCATAATAAATAAAACATTACACATTCCTCTTTCTCGTTTTCTTTCTGAAAAAAACAGTAAATTATGATGTCTATACAATATTATGCTCATGTAAACACTCCTTTGGTTCGCTCGACCTTTCAGTCAAATGTTCTCAGCATGGCATTAATATGTACGAATTTTAGTTAGCAATGAATGTGTTAATATGGCGTTCTATTTATGAAGGTATTGAAAAATAACCCGGTTAAAATAATAACCAATTTTCCTATGTCCTATCTCTCCCTACCGTCAAAGCATTGAAATGCATAGTGCACTTCCGCATTCCATTTAGGATTACCCCGGATAATGACAAGAGGAACTATTAAGAGTTATGTCGAGTCAAGTATCTGTACTAACCAAACTGAAATGCATTTGTGACTAACCTCCTTCTATGCGAAAGCTGTGCAGAGACATTTGAGGGTTTAGAGCAGTGATTCTTAACCGGGGAGCTAGCGCCCCTTTGTGGGGGTTTTGGAGGTCTGGCGGGGGGTTTTTAAATTTTTAGCATTTAGGTGGAGCTGCAAAAGTTCGAGTGGGCATTGTGTCAATATAGAAAAGTAAGCTTATTCACGAGCTATGCACAATGATACACTTTCTTTAGGCGCTTTGATTTTTTAAGTTCTGTTTAATAAACTATATTTTTACACACAAAAATTAAAACTGAGGCATAATACTCAATATCATGTTCTTCAGATATCATAAAGACCCATTCAAAAAGGTTCAAAATATCACCTGTGAGTGAAAGTTTTGTACCGTTCGAGGCTCGATACTTCTTACGTTGTTGGCTGGGGGGAGGGGGGATAATTTTACTGTGGTGAAGGGGGCGATTCTTTCAATATGGTTAAGAAACACTGGTTTGGAGTCTTACAAAATTAGCTTTGTTTAACAAAAAAAAATTGAGTTCTTATAGTATAGTAGAGAGTAACCAAAAGTTTCTTATACTGGGGTGCATATGAGAACTTCAACCATGGTTTATTATGACCATTGAAGTCCCCCAGAACAACAAACTCGGCCGAAGGGTAGTGGGGTAAGACGTCATCAATAGCTTCGCTCAAATGTTTTAATAGCTCAGATGTGTCTGATTCACTGAGATTTGGTGAGCGGTATAAACATGCATAAAATCTTTCCATACTGGCAAGACTGACGCGCACCCACATTATGTCAAATTTGGAATTCTTCAGACTCAACAGTCGCACACAGTTGTTTGGCGGTCCATCCTCTATGCCTACCCCTGCGGAGGAACAGCGTGATGGTTAGTTAGTTACTAAAAAATAAATTAAAAAGATCTTTATATAAAACAGGTTTTAGAACAACAGAAACATGAAAAATGCAATGAACAAACTCCATTAAAAGAATCTATGCTGGGACACCGCCATGGATGATTGAGAGTGAGAGACAGTGCGGCGGGAGAATATATTTCAACTTGGTAGATAAAAACACAGCATGTTTGCAAATGTAAGTATAAACGCAGTAACTTCAACATAGGAACTGTGTTTTTATTTACAGAAGCAAATACCTACTGCGTTTTTACTTACCAACAGCGATGAAATTGTGATAACATCAAAAACAATATTTTTTTTGTAATATTAAAAATTAGGTCTTATGTAAAACATAAGAAATTCGATACCATATTCAACTAATTTTTGCTAATTACTGCATTTTTACTTAACACGGCAGTGCGGTTAGTAGGTGAAGTAAGTGCAGTGCCGCTGACCCGCACTGCCGCTGTAGTGCAGTTTGACCTTTATTCCTACCCAGGCTTAGTATTATCACAGCCCTTTTGGTTTAGCTGGAATAACAAACTAACAATTGGAAACAATTCGCCGTCAGATAAAAATAAATTCAATTTAAATTTAGATTAAATCTAGTTTCATTGTCACTAGCAGTGCCACAACGAATCTCAAGTTTGAAAACATCCATAGCCACACCAGTGTTGGACCCGATAGTGCCCATAGCTGTTCCACTCGCCGTACATATCCATGAAGCAGTCAAAACATCATTAGATATGCCCAAGGTAGACGAACCCCAAAAATGCAAAATTTGATGACAGTCCACTCCTACAAATAATCACCATAAAGTTTTATCTTAGAGCTCTTTTTGCCAATGTCTTCTGGATGGGGTGTCCCCAAACTAGCTCCCATAGATAATAGAAACAAAGGGAGATATAGCATGGAGGTGTGCCGACTGTGACCGAGTTACAACCAAACTGCTCAAACTGTTAAAGCGGCGAGTCAATGAAAGATATGCATTTTATGTATAGGTAGAAACGACAGGGCGCCACTGTGTGTAGATGCGATCTGCAGTAGTATGAGTGAATGATTTTGGCGACACTAGTGAGCGCGACTTCATACTAATAATGGTTAATGACCCATCTCTCTGGTTTCTATTATCTATGCTCCGTTCAATCCTTCGCTTCATTAATAATAATATGAAATGAGAAAGTCATAACGAAACGTTGATAATGTATAATGACCATGTAGTAAGTAAGATTGTCAGCAAGAATAAAACAATGTTTGCATTTCATGAAACCAGTGAGGTACTTTATTGTTTTTAGTATTATGGTCACAGTATTCATTTAAAACTAATCTAATACACCATTACTAGTTTTACGATTACCTAAATTTATGTGCAGTTTATAATTAAAACCCAGCATTATCTTTTATCATTGAATGAACGGTGGACAATAAATCTATAGCATAAAATGTAATAATGTATAACGATTTAAATACTTCTTTTCTGTTTTTTACTACAAAACGTAAAGTTGCTCTTCAATAATATTATGGTACTGCCACTGAGAGATCTGTGGCAACTTCTCCCTCTATCTCATACACGAAGCAATTATCAGAAAGAGAAGTTAAAATGGAGCTCTCGGCGGTAAGCTTTTATCATCATTTTCTTTCGTGCTATTTTAATTAGTCTAATAACTATTTAAGGCTTTTAATTATTTATTGATACTATTATAGAAAAGGTGATAAAATAGATATTTGCACAAATGTTAAGGAATTGTAAGCTTGCTTGAAACGTAGCAGTTATTTTACACACTGAAATACAGTAACGGAACAGTTATGTGAGCAAAGGATTACCTTTATTAATGCTTATTTTAAAGAGATATTTATGTATGTACATCACGACAATATAATTAGGTTCAAGGACACTGACCACAATTATTATAACGACAATGTTTATTGTTCAAACGACAACGATTATTGTTCAAACGACAACGATTATTGTTCAAATGACAACGATTATTGTTCAAACGACAACGATTATTGTTCAAATGACAATGAAAATTATTCAAACAACGATTGTTGTTCAAACGACACCCACCAAGTGGAATCACTTCACTAATCGATTGATTGGGTTAACAGTACTGCACAGAAGAATACAGAAGTAGGAGATGAAATTTTTGAGGAGAGTTTAGAAAATGGAGATCCTAATATGTAGTTATATTTTACTAAAGAATTGACTCGGTTTTCTTTATTTTATAATGTAAGTTTACATTATAAACACAATACAGTAGACACTCGATTATCAGGGGTCAATTTAACCGGTTGTGGATTAACCAAGACAATAGAAA
This sequence comes from Halesus radiatus, assembly GCA_022606495.2. Taxonomy (NCBI): domain Eukaryota; kingdom Metazoa; phylum Arthropoda; class Insecta; order Trichoptera; family Limnephilidae; genus Halesus; species Halesus radiatus. The sequence goes on along the minus strand of JAHDVE020005338.1, from coordinate 9,418 downwards.
GTTTTTAGCACATTTAAATTTACATAAAGGCTTGTTCTACAAGCTTTAATGAAGTTAAAACTTGTCCAACATCCTTCATTAAAGGCCGGTTAAACTGAACGCTTGGATCAAAAATATGTCATATAAGCCATGACAATTTTTTTTTTCTATGATTTTTCAGGGCTTTTTGATTTGGGTCTATTTTTTTCCCCCCCGCCCGGATAATCGATAGTCTAATGAAGCAATAAACTTGTAATTTTATTATTACTTATTTAATATTTAACACAAACAAAAAATTATGTCCTACTAATCTTAAGCTGTTGAAGATAAAAATCAACTTCCACAGGTGTCATCGAGGTTAATTGACGTGCAAAGTCTTAAATACTAATGTTTTAATACCTACCAGGAAATCTTTAACAATAAGGGAGACCTACGAGGTAATGGTTCTCAATATAGCAAATGTGCGGCTGTGAATGCACGCACCGCTACAAGCAGTCGATACCGACAGCTTCAAGCAGTACTGCATTAACATGAGAATGCAAAATAAAAGCACTCCGTGTATTTAGAATATTAGCTGCTTGTAGCAGTCCGTGCGTTCCTTGCCTATGATCTTTTTTAACTTTGCATCTCATTAATATTTAAGAAACTAATGATGCATTAATAAGTACACTTTAAATTACGGAAAATTGCTTTAAAAATTTGAACTTTAGGGTTTATTAGCATCAAGGAAGCAGATTTAAAATATTTTTTAATAATTAATTAGATAAATAAGTCACCTTAATTTCTATGGAACTTCACCTCAGAATAAAACATTTAATTTATCATGTAACTTCAATGATATTTAACATGTAATGATATTTAATTAGTTGAGTCAATGAGAACAAAAATTAGAGATATTTACATATTCAAAGTCAAAATATCATCTCCAACTTTAGACCTAGTTTAGAAATGTTGCAATTCAAAAGTTTGGAAATAAAGAAAAACAGTTTCAAACCAGTTTTCAAAGGTGAACTTACGTTGATTTTAGTTTTATCTACATATCAGCAACTTTAGAATGCAATATTGCAAAACTGTCATTTTGAAACTTCGCCTGTGCAAGAAATAAATATAATTAAAAACATATTTTTAAATCTTACTTTGTGTAGAAGTATTTGGTTGGGTTTAGTATTTAATAATTAATTTTAAAAATATACTAGAATCAGGACTTTGTTAACTATGGTAAGGTTGCCCTGACACTGGTTATAATACATTTCATTTAGTATATTTAAGTTAATCAGCGAGAATAAAATCCCTCAGAGATAAACATTTATTACGACATAATAAACAAAATAATAATACTGAACAAAACATACACAAAAACATAAAACATTTATGTTATTTTATATTGTTTTACATTTGGGGTAGAATTATCAAGAATTCAGAACATTTAGTTCTGCAAACAAAACGCAGAAAACAAATAGCTATGGTTACAGAATTAACTTTTTTAAACATTAGTTTCAACAAAATAATATTTTATATCATTCCGGTGGAAAATGGAAAGTATTAAGTACAGCTCAAATTAATAAAATAAAATCATGAATCATAACAATTGAACAGCTTTCGAAGCTTACTTTAAGAAATAATAAAACAATGTTTATATAACACAAACAAATATTTAAACTAGTTTGCCAAAATAGCTGAGAAATTTTACTAATTTTCACTAGTAAAGTTAAAATAAACTAATTTAATGCAGGTTTATACAGTAGTAATCGAGGAAGAAAGAAATCGAAACAACCTTAACCCTTTGGATGTGGTAAACCAACAAAAAAAGTTCTCTTCCTTTTTGGGAAATAAAATTGGGCAACTTCGGTCGATTTACGTACCCAAAGGGCTAACGATTGTTTATCAAGTTGAATTGTAATATTCTATGAAAGCATAGGCAAGCATGTTACTGGATGGGCTATCAAACAAGTTCTTTAATAAATTCATTTAATAAGATTCAGTTCTTCGTTAAAGTGTAAAAACACACCGTGAACTGTCCAATAATTTGATTAAAATCACAATATGAAGGAATGTAATAAGGTAACTAAAGCATGGCAACAAATTGTTTGTACAAAGGTAATAATTAGTATCTACATATCTGTAGGCAGCATGTCAGGTATCAAGTATTTGCACAGTTCTATCTCGGATCCCACGAAGAAAACTTTACTTGAAGTGTTTTCATCGAGCCTGAAAACAAAAGGAAATTACAATCATTATATGAATACCGCACAAGAGTCCCAACTGCTCCCAACCGTCTGGAGCCAGTGAGACTATGGCATCCCCAATTGGGGAATGTTGTGAGGCTGAAGGTATTGGGGAGGGGAAGGAGAAGAGGAAGGTGGGGAAATTCCTGGCTATTCAGATCTGGTCACCAAACACAGCTAAAAGCCATTTCAAGCAACGTTTCAATTCTGAATGGTGGTCTTTCACCAGGGCGATACTCCACTATCTATCTTCCACTCTGGAACGTGAGCAAATATACTGTATATTATTTTTAAATGAATTAATTGTGAAACAACACAAATTAATTAAATAAAATTTACTTGCGCACGCCGGGATTTGAACCCACGATCTTCGGATTTGTAGTCGAGAGCCTTACCCCTAGACCATGGAGGCCGCCATTTGCTTTTACTAATCACCGAAGCGAAATATAGTATTTGTAATACTCTCTTATTTCATACGAAATAGTTATAATGTGCTTCTTTCGTTATTCTAAGGCAGAAAAAGGGGTTATACTTAAATAATTTAAAAAAAAAAAACTTTAGCATCTTTAAATCACCAACATCGTCAGACATTATATTACATAGGTTTGACAGGTTAAAGAAGGCTTTGCAATCACAATAATAAAAAAACCAAAATACTCTCAGAACTTAAGAATAATATTATTAAATTTTACATGCTTTAAATTAAATAAAAAAAAGTGTATAGTTAATATATTCATTCTAAAAATCTATACAACAAAACATAAGCCACTCATCTCGTTAGGGCAGACCTGTGTCGAGATGAGCAGTTTTGCAATTGATGAGAAACAATATAATTATAAAACCTACAAAAATAAACATAACACTTGCATTCTACTGTTGGGCAGTACATTTACAGATCATAACAATAACATTCCAACGTATATCAAATATCATTAAGTAAAAGGTGGCTCCATCAGCCACAATCATAGGGCGTTCATGAAGACCATGACAAGAGGGACAGAATGTATAATTATATATAACGAAAACAAAAAATAAGTAAATAATAATATCAAGCATGGGGTTTCCACACTGATTGTGACATAGGGGACAACATGGGTAATCCATAATCACGACTACATATCAGTTAACATGGAATTTTTGACCATTTAAGATTAAGTTAATGCACCTACCTACAGTTTTTTTGTTATGAAAAAATCTCCTTTGTCCATCATATCATAGGATTGATCCCAAAAGTTAATCCATACAATCATTTTAAAATTAGAATAACTGAATGTTAGTGCATTCAATCATTCAATTTTTTTTTACTGAGTTCAGAGGACCTACAAATTTCTTACAGATGTACACGCGCAGGCTCACAATTTATCACGACTTCATAACAAAAAAATTTGGATAAGCTATAGTTCAACCACAAACAGAAAACCATTCCCCGGTGCCGTCCGGATAGAAGGTGGGTGCGGAAAGGTACTGCCACATGAAGAGCCCTTTTTACATACTCTTCGAAATTATCATTCCTAATGAATATTTTTCAGTAAACAAATACGCAAAACTTAGAAACATTGACAATATATATTTGTTCATGGTTTTCTTCATATATAATGAAACGCCCTTTGACCTCTATTTTGAAACAGATACCAAAACCCTCTCTCCAAGAATATTCTGTTTCTAATCTATCAAGTAAAATGTCATAATGGACACTTTTTCTAATGAAAACCTAGTTTTATGAGAAGTTTACTCAGGTACTCTCTGCGGCTATCTAAAATTATGCAATCATTAAGAATACCTGGAGTTTTTTTACTGTCAGATTTTTTTCTCAGCGTGTATTTCTCCTTTCAAAAATCATCAATAATATTTTTCTTCTTATATGGAATTTGTTCCTTTTGGGATTTGAAGTAAATCCACGAATAGTTGATTCACCGTTTGCCTCACTTTCTGGTTGATACATGTTCAAATGTTGTACATGTAAAACAGGCTTTTTCGTGTTCCAGCATAGAACCGTCACCTATAAGAGCTAGTGAAATACTAATAAGTCCTGCCTATTCTGCACGTGGCAAGAGACTTGTGTCTGGGCATGGTTTTTTGCTTGGGGTCACAAGCTGTAACATTTGACAGCAATCCCACAATATTACCTTTTGACTTTGCTGGATTTTATGGTTATACCACTGAGAGCTTGGTTGGAACCTCTCTTTCTGTTAAATTGTGTCCTTTATAAGAGGGAGAGGTTACAGCACATGTATCAGCGGCATGCCTTTTGGCTATTTTTTTTTTAAATATATAATTACCATCCTTTGATGACAGCCCAGCAGCCAGAGAACAGGGTGGGGGAGTTGATGATCAGGCAGACCCCGAGCCTTTCAGGATAGTGGCGACTGAGGAGCCAGATCAGGTTCTTTATCATCTGGTAGTCCATGCAGCCCATGCTGAAGTTGGCCAGGTCAAACACAATGCACAGATTGTCAACCACCTCCTCAAAACACTTTTTACATCCTTCTTCCTGAAAATAATGAAATATTTTATTTAAGGAGTTAATTTCCATGAAAAACTCATTTTAAATGTTACTCGTAATGTTAAGCTCGCTCGCTGACGGTCCGATAAGGAATCGAAAAAACCTCATGTGTAGAAACCGACAGCCCGCTGTGCCATATATGTGCCAGTCTACGACTCGGGGTGGAAGCGGGAGCGGTGCGACAAACTTCTAGTATATAGCAAGCGGTACGAGGTTTCAGCAGTTTCTCGATAATATCGCGTCACTCCAGAGATCACTTAAGGAACTTTTAAATAATGTTTTTATTAATAACAATTAAGTTGAAAATTGCCTTTAAAATATTCTTATGATTTTATTAAATATGCAGATCAATATCACAAAAGCAATGTTAATAAACGTAAAATTCCACAATCTCGTCGCCACTTGACTCACTCGACGGTATGCGAAATGTGGAACGGTAAAACCAAATATCACAGAAATAGACATTACGCCCACCTTCTGACATTTTCCATACATTAAGATGGTAGCATGATACACTAGCGTCTCTAGCGGCCCGGGTTGTACCAATTGGTGTTTTTCATACAATTTAATAGATTTTCTGTTAAATATATTCTAAATAAATTATAGAAATCGAAAAATTATAAAATAAATATTAGACATATGACTACTGCTTTTTTACACATACATGAACAAATAATAAAGAGGCCATTAGGTTTGTAGTAACAGTTATAAGTCTCGCCGCTCACGCTCGGTCTGATGGTTAGAAAGGGAATAAAGTACTCGCCACTCGCCATCCGTGCTCAGTCTGGTGATTTAGAAAGGGAATTAAGTACCTAATTATTTAATAAATTGTGAGAAATTTACTTTAATCTCTTATTTTTAGACTTCTTTTGGCTGAACATATTACAATTCTTATCATTAATTTTTATTTATATATACTTTAATGCGGACATTTAAATATTGAAAGCATATATAAATAAATAAAATAATGATAAGAATTGTAATACGTTAAGCCAAAATAAGTTTAAAAATATGAAATTAACGAAAATTTATTAAATAATTAGGTACTTTATTCCCTTTCTAAAACACCAGACTGAGCACGGATAGCGAGCGGCGAGACTTATAACTGTTAATACAAACCTAATAGCCTCTTTAGTATTTTTTCATTCATGATCAAAAAAGCACATGGAGGTTACCTAATATTTATTTAACGATTTTTCGATTTCTATAATTTATTAAGAATATGTTTCATAGAAAGTCAATTAAATTGTATGAAAAAAAAACAATTCGTACATCCCGGGTCGCTAGTGGCGCTAGTGGAGCATGTTGCCATCAAATGTCAGAAGCCGGGTGAATTATCATATTTGGAAAAACAGAAATCTGGAATACCGACAGTTTAATGGCTACAAATATAATATCTTCAGTAGTAGTGGGCGAAGCGGCTCGGTTTAGTGAGCTGTATCACTAAATCAGCTCTCTGTAATGTACCGGTTCTGTGATCCGGTTCGATTGAACGACGGTTCGCGTCCCCCCGCACCATGCCCTCTCCCTCACTCCCTCGGCCCTCAAAGTATTTTAATATATTTTAGTCCGTTTGGTAACAGATGTGTAACTATGACGTCAGTACGGTGATCATTGTATGCACGTCCTTTATAACTATAATGATGATAGGATAACTTCTATAGCACCATTTTCGTGGAAAAATCACCTTAAGATGAAAAAATAAGGGAGCTTAATGTACGTTAATTTGTGCCCAGGATACATTTGTTATTGTTAATTTACATTTTGTTGTCATCATCATCCAAATTATCCGATATTTTGGTTTTAAAGTATAATCTCTAAAAAAAGATTTTTAATAATTTGTTATTTATTACAAAATTAAATAGGTGCGTCGTATTAAAAAAAATACACTACATGTTGTTTTAGTGAAACGTTTTGAAAATAAAGTGCAGGAGGCCCGGCTTTATACCTACACAAACAACAAACTTATTATACGCATGTAAGTACTCACTTTTTCAACGATTTTTAGATAGTAATGATTTCTTCAAAATAAACAATGAACATGCTTTTAATAATTCACGTTATTGTTAATAGCTCAACCTTGTTCTTTTTAGAATTAACAAAATAATGTGTCGGCAGCGCTGACGCCACGACTGAAGAGTCAAAATTATGAATCCCTATATTACGACGTATAATAATAATATGCTGTATATGTGATTGAACGATCGACCCGAATCAGTAGTGATTTGCAGGCCGTAAGACCCGTTGATTTCACAAGATCACACGGATCTCATGGTTCACCGGGTCACTCAGCTCACCGGCTCACTCGGCTCACCGGGTCTCGCAAAGATCTGCAAATCGTGAAGAACCGTGAGCTGTGAAGTTCATTCGTCGCGAGCCGGATCTTTCAATCCGTATGGAGATCCGGAACACTGAGCCGGCTCGTTCGCGAACGACTCACCTCTAATCTGCAAACTGCAGAGCAGACCCGTGTCCGAGTCCATGCAGGGAGACATCGCGCAACATTACATGCATTTTTACTACACCTGGTTTATGTCGATTCCTTACCGGACCATCAGTGAGTGACCTAGCTCAATTAGATCATCGATAAAGAAAAAAAGTATATTGAGCCATATTGGTTTCCTGAGATGATATTATAAAAGTACCCTAACTGCAAATTTTAAACTAGGTACATTACTTGGGGACCTTTTATATTACCTATTTGATTAAATATTGTTTATATTTGTTATCACATTATTACATAATTTCCACAACATATTTCTTTAAACATTGGCCAATACAAATCTGATACCCCTCTTCCCCGCTATTGTTTTTCCCCCCATTAAAACTGTACCAGACGTGTTTAAACTTATTGGTTCGATCGTCGAATTTTCATTTTTATTTCTTAGTTTCTTATTGGTCATGAAGTGACGAAACATTTAAAAATTACTGTCTCTAAATTTACAGGTTCTTTATACAAATAGAACGGCGTCTTTGCGATCGAAGTTCGAAAATTGTCAGACTCCGACGTGGTAAAATACCGTGTTGCGAGTCCCTTTCATTCTTAGTATTAGCATTATTATCGATTGTTATTTGCATGTTATTCTTGTTATTCTTATAGTTGAAATTGAACCTGTAAATCTCCTCAAAGCGGCATAATAAACCTTTTGAATAATGCCGTAATGAGGAGATAATAATTTGTTAATCATAATTTGTTTTAACCATTTCATGTTTATTGCTCCCTACGACCAGACAACGAAGCCACAAAGCGCTATGTTATCTGGACGTGGGAAAACATTGACAGCAGTAAACACAGCTAGAATTAACCTGATCGTAGTGATTTTGTGTAGTACAAAACCTTTTTAATTTTGTAATATCATGTTAAAATGTAATTCAAATGTCGAAATTCAGGCGTCCGCCGAGCTTGAAGAATTCGGCCAAATGAGCTCCCGACAGTTTAAGGCTCACTATATACGCTGCGTGTCAGTTTGGCAAGCGCGTCCCCCCCGCGGCAAGGAGAGGGGTAAAATGCTTGTCGCATTCGGGAAACCAAATAAATAGGCCAATTTTGAAAAATAAATCAGTTATAACTTTTACAACTTGTGAGCATCAACAAAAGTCTTTCCTTCGCCGTCACCCTCTCCATCATTTGCTGCCTCGCTGACACCCTCTGCCTGAACCAGTCCTGGGCCTACGTCCTCGAGACAAGAGGACGTCACTGCAAGGCCAGGACCCGGCAGAGGAGTGGCCCACCTAGTGCCCCTCACATAGACCACTGGGTGCGTGAGGAACAGCACCATCCACCTACCCTACAACCCTGCAACGGAAGAAAGTGGCTCTGGATCCAGCACCTACACACAAATTTACAGTCTTGTAACGACACTAGTCGCTTACAAGTGGTCCTTCGAGCAAGGATCTTAGCCACTCACCTTCGAGGATGTTACCACCGCCAGCAGTGTCACCAACTGCCCCAGACGATGCACATGCAGTGTAACTTGTACCTGGCACCACGCATGATGCCACGTCCACATCCACAAACATGTTCATCACCACGCCTGGGAGTGCGGTGCCCACCGTGGAGAGCAAAAATGACGTTCCACTGTCATCCACACCCATTGAGGAGACGGTGCGACTACTACAACGAGAGCTGCGCAGACGAAAAGAGCAGATTATAAAACTGACAGCAGCTCTCCAACAAGCTGCTCCGATACCTGTACCAATTGGCCCTGTACCCCCGCTGACGCAGCACCAGTACCCGCCAATAATGCAGCCCGGACCGGCAGTGTGTGAACCTCCTGCATTCTGGAACGATCAGGGGTTCTCAACTTTAGAGCTGCCAGGACGACCCGGCCACGTACCCCCGATGTCGCATCAGGGGTACACTTCAGAGCTGCCAGGACGACCCGGCCACGTACCCCCGATGTCGCATCAGGGGTACACTTCAGAGCTGCCAGGACGACCCGGTAACGTACCCCCGATGTCGCATCAGGGGTACACTTCAGAGCTGCCGGGACGACCCGGCCACGTACCCCCGATGTCGCATCTGGGGTACACTTCAGAGCTGCCAGGACGACCCGGCCACGTACCCCCGATGTCGCATCAGGGGTACACTTCAGAGCTGCCAGGACGATACAGCGCGTACTGATGTCTCATCTGGGGTACACTTCAGAGCTGCCAGGACGACCCGGCCACGTACCCCCGATGTCACATCAGGGGTACACTTCAGAGCTGC